>JABVMC010000049.1:0-100000 GCA_013358685.1 Antennarius maculatus | reverse complement strand
GTCATAGGGTTGGAGTAAGGTTGTCGTACGGTTGTCGTAGGGTAGTAGTAGGGTTGTCGTAGGGTTGTAGTAGGATTGTCGTAGGGTTGTCGTAGGGTTGTCGTAGGGTTGTTGTAAGGTTGTCATAGGGTTGAAGTAGGGTTGTCGTAGGGTTGTCGTAGGCTTGTAGTAGGATTGTCATAGGGTTGTAGAAGGGTTTTCGTAGGGTTGTAGTAGGGTTGTCGTAGGGTTTTTGTAGGGTTGTCGTAGGGTTGTTGTAGGGTTGTTGTAGGGTTGTCATAGGGTTGTAGCTGTTGTTGGGTTGTCGTAGGCTTGTAGTAGGATTGTCATAGGATTGTCGTACGGTTGACATAGGGTCTTCGTAGCGTTGTCGTAGGGTTGTCGTAGGGTTGTAGTAGGGTTGTCGCAGGGTTGTTGTAGGGTTCTCGTAGGGTTGTAGTAGGATTGTCGTAGGGTTGTCGTAGGGATGTCGTAGGGTTGTAGTAGGGTTGTCGTAGGGTTGTTGTAGGGTTGTCGTAGGGTTGTAGTAGGATTGTCATAGGGTTGTTGTAGGGTTGTTGTAGGGTTTTCGTGGGGTTGTCGTAGGTTGTCGTACGGTCTTCGTAGCATTGTCGTAGGGTTGTAGTAGGGTTGCCGTAGGGTTGTCGTAGGGTTGTCGTAGGGTTGTCGTAGGGTTGTAGTAGGGTTGTCGTAGGGTTGTTGTAGGGTTGTCGTAGGGTTGTAGTAGGATTGTCATAGGGTTGTCGTAGGGTTGTAGTAGGGTTGTCGTAGGGTTGTAGGAGGGTTGTCGTGGGGTTGTCGTAGGTTGTCGTACGGTCTTCGTAGCATTGTCGTAGGGTTGTAGTAGGGTTGTCGTAGGGTTGTCGTAGGGTTGTCGTAGGGTTGTCGTAGGGTTGTCGTAGGGTTGTTGTAGGGTTGTCGTAGGGTTGTAGTAGGATTGTCATGGGGTTGTCGTAGGGTTGTAGTAGGGTTGTAGTAGGGTTGTAGTAGGGTTGTCGTGGGGTTGTCGTAGGTTGTCGTACGGTCTTCGTAGCATTGTCGTAGGGTTGTAGTAGGGTTGCCGTAGGGTTGTCGTAGGGTTGTCGTAGGGTTGTAGTAGGATTGTCATAGGGTTGTCGTAGGGTTGTAGTAGGGTTGTCGTAGGGTTGTAGTAGGGTTGTCGTGGGGTTGTCGTAGGTTGTCGTACGGTCTTCGTAGCATTGTCGTAGGGTTGTAGTAGGGTTGTCGTAGGGTTGTCGTAGGGTTGTCGTAGGGTTGTAGTAGGATTGTCATAGGGTTGTCGTAGGGTTGTAGTAGGGTTGTCGTAGGGTTGTAGTAGGGTTGTCGTAGGGTTGTAGTAGGGTTGCCGTAGGGTTGTCGTAGGGTTGTCGTAGAGTTGTGTCCTACCAGTCTGGTCGATGACGTTCTCTGGAGGTATGCTTTGATGGCGGCGTCGGTTGGGGCAAAGAGGGTGAAGCCATCCTCCCGGTCGACCTCATCCGTCAGGTTGTAGTCCTGACAACAACAACAACAACAACACGGCTGTAAACAAGCCTCACACCCATCAACAACATGAAGCGGCGCCGTGTCGTTACCGTTAGATACGACCTGAACAGGGAGAACTCCGCCCTCAGCGCCAGGACTGCCAACAGGCCGCCACTCAGCTTCCTGTCAGGAACCAGAACCTGGAGACACCAGAACCTCGTGAGATCCTGGAGGCATCAGGAGGTGGGCGAGGCCAGGAGCAGTACCTGATCGATGATGTGGATCACGCCATTGGTGGCAGCCAGGTCAGGCGTGGTGACCTTCGCCCCGCCAATGACCGCCACCTAATTGGACGACACCAGAACGGACACGAGTTCAGAACCTGACTTCTGCACCTGACTCAAAAATGGATCAGAACTTCGAATGCCTGACGTGATCAAAAAGAAGGAGGAGCTACAGGAAGTTTTAACGATTGGTGAACCTTATTGGTTGTTGAAACAGGAAGTGATGTTTTGAGGAGGGACGTCAGAGAGGAAGTGTTGCTGAGGCGGGCCAGCGGGTAGTTCCCTGGGACGATGTGGTTCCTGCGGACATGAGGGACGTTAGACCACCTTCAGGAGGGCGTGAGGAGCAGAACGGGAGGGGAGGGGCCAGCACCGGATCAGGCTCGGCAGGTTCCCATTGGTCGTCCAGAAGCGCCGCTCGTCTGCCGCCATGTTGGCGATGGCGGTGGAGGGCGGGACCAGGAGCGTGATGTTCTGATCCACCAGGGACCAGGACAGACCGGAGTCCTGGAGGAACACACAGCTGGTGTCACACACACACACACACACACACACACACACACACACACAGACAGACAGACAGACAGACAGACAGACAGACAGACAGACAGACAGACACACAGACACACAGACAGACAGACAGACACACACACACACACACACACACACAGACAGACAGACAGACAGACAGACAGACAGACAGACAGACAGACAGACAGACAGACAGACAGACAGACAGACAGACAGACACACACACACACACACACACACACACACACACACACACACACACACACACACACACTTACAGTGATCCAGGTGGAGAAGTCTGAGGCGTCCATCAGACCCAGCAGCTCCTGAAAGCATCATGAGGCTGTCAGGTTCAAACTGGTTTTAACATCATTGATTGATTGATTGATTGATTGATTGATTGATTGATTGGTTGATTGACAGTCAGGATCTCACCAGCTGGACCGTCCCGTAACACGTCTGTCCATTTCCAGCGAATCCGTCGTTGCACAAACACGTCCACCCGGAGGACAGCAGGTGACAGCTGGCCTGAACACAAAGACCCTCATGACCCCAAATGACCCGTCGTGATCCCTCATGACCTCTCGTGACCCTCATGACCCCTCGTGACCCGTGACCTGTTGTGACCTCTTGTGACTCCTTGTGACTCCTCGTGACCCCTCATGACCTCTCGTGACCTCTCGTGACCTCTCATGACTCCTCAAGACCCGTGACCCCTCGTGACCCCTTGTGAACCCTCGTGACCATTCGTGACCTCCTGTGACTCCCCCTCGTGACCCCTGCTCTTCATCGTTCACTCACCAGGTAGTGGCAGCCCCCGCCTGCCGTCACGCACTGGTTGACGGCTTCGCAGTCGCGGCCGTCCCCCTTGTAGCCGTGGTTACAGGAGCAGTCGCTCTGGGGGCGGGACAGCAGGAGGCTGACTCAGCACCTTTTGACCTGGAGCTGCACCCACCTGGACGAGGCTCCACCTACCTGTGCAGGGCCCACGTAGATGCAGGTGGCGTTGGGATGGCAGCCTCCTCTGTCGGGGGCGTTGCAGTTGTTGATTGGCTGACACTCGTCGCCATCCCGCCTCCAGCCGGCCAGGCAGCGGCAGACGCGGGCCGCCGGGCCAATCACCACGCATTTGGCCTGCAGGGGCGGAGTCACAGCGGTCAGGCGTGGATACTCATTGGTCCGTTTTTACATGTAGAAACGTGATTTACGTTCAAGCCGCAGCCGCCGCGATGGGGAGGGGCGCAGGGGTCCCCCTCCACGCAGGTGATACCATCGCCATGGAAACCAGCCTTACAGACACACCTGCAACATGGTGAGCTGGTCATTGTGGGGCGCAGCACAGGGGCCCCCGGTGCGACCAGAGCAGATCAAGGAGCTCACCTGGGGGTCCCCTGGCTGAAGTCACAGTCCGCATGGGCGTGGCAGAACTGGGCCTGAGCGCCGCACGGGGCCGTCGCCCGGTCGCAGAACATACCTGTGAACCCCGAGACACAGGTGTCCCGTCTGCAGCGGCCATCAGAGTCCGGACGGCTGTCACACACGCCGTGGATGCAGGGACAGGCTGGGACAGACATGTGAGGTCAGACAGGTGGGGTCAGACAGGTGAGGTCAGACAGGTGGGGTCAGACAAGTGAGGTCAGACAGGTGAGGTCAGACAGGTGGGGTCAGACAAGTGAGGTCAGACAGGTGAGGTCAGACAGGTGAGGTCTGACAGGTGGGGGTGGGGTCAGACAGGTGAGGTCAGACAGGTGGGGTCAGACAAGTGAGGTCAGACAGGTGAGGTCAGACAGGTGAGGTCAGACAGGTGGGGTCAGACAGATGAGGTCAGACAGGTGGGGTCAGACAGGTGGGGTCAGACAGGTGAGGTCTGACAGGTGGGGTCAGACAGGTGAGGTCAGACAGGTGGGGGTGGGGTCAGACAAGTGGGGTCAGACAGGTGGTCAGACAGGTGCCCCCCCCCTTACTTCGGTCACACCGCGGCCCGTATTTGTTGGGGGCCGAGCAGAACTGGCAGCGAGAGCCTCTGAAGTTCACGTCACAGTCACATGACCCGTTTCCTCCAATCCCCTCAAAGCACTGCAACAACGCTTAATGTTAGCCCTTTAGCAATGTAGCCCCAAAGCCCCAAGACTAGAATGACTGGAACACATCGGAGGCGTGGCCAAAGGCTGGACCCTGATTGGCCAACACCAATAAATACCAACAGGTTCTCCAGGCTCTACAGTAGAGCCCGGTCACGTCAAGCTTCAGCAGGAAGTTGATGGAACCTGTGAGGACTCAGAGTGGGGGTTTGTGTTGACCCTCACCTGACCACGCCCGGAGCACGGCGCCTGGTGCCCCCCTGGACAGGGGCTGCAGTCCGGCCCGTAGAAGCCCCCGCAACACGCCGGCGTCTGGGGAGCACACGTTAGAGAGTGGCATGTTCACGTCATGGTGCTGACGCCTGGTGCTAGCTCCTGATGCTAACGCCTGATGCTAGCTCCTGATACTAGCTCCTGATGCTAGCTCCTGATGCTAACTCCTGACACTAGCTCCTGAAGCTCATGGGGGTGTGTTCACCGTGACGTTAGCGATGCAGATGGGGGAGCACCCCTGGACCGGGATCCTCAAGGACGAGTTCCGGATGAGCAGACTGTAAACACAATCATGGGGGGAGGAGCCCTGACAACAGAGACCAATCAGCTGTTTAGGACGCAACCGGGTGTTTCCATGGCGACATTAGCATGGAGGGAGGCGTCTTACTGTGAACACTCCAGGCGAGCACAGGGACGGGGCGACCTTGGAGCAGCTGACACACTCACCCTGAAATAGTGAGACAGGCATGAACAGAAAGGAGACGGGTAACGCCCTCAGAGAACCAGGCCATGTGCTAATGCTAATGCTAATGCTAAGCCAGCTGGATAAATAACAAAAAGGCAAAAAAGAGACAAAAACGAACATGGCTGCTGCTTCAGCTCACCTTGAAGGTGTTGGTGTTGGTGATGTCACACCTGTGAGGTAGGATGGGCTGGATGGAGGGCGGAGTCAAAACTCCATCCAAAATATACAGACGACCATTTTTAGCTTCCACCGCCGTCTCCAGAACCGGCTGCCCACCAATCAGAAGCTGACCCTGGGCAGAAAGCATACACGGATGATGTAAGATGATGGATGGATGATGGATGACGGATGGATGATGGATAGATGGATGAATGATGGATGGATGATGGATGATGGATGGATGAATGATAGATGGATGAATGATGGATGCTGCCTGGGGGTTCTGGACCGTCGGGTTTTTAGAACTACGTAAAGGTTCCCCTGGCTCTGTTGTCATGGTGATATGGAGGCAGATTGTAAGACCACACTCACGCTGTCCGTCACGTTGATGGTGACAGCCTGGTTGGCCATGGTGGAAAGGGTGGGGCCGGACACGGCGTTGTAGACGTCCAGCTGCAGACGGAAAAGAACCCGTTAGAACCAGATGGAACCAGAGCGTGACGGCTACTGACGGATACTGACGGAAACTGATGGATAGTGACAGATACTGACAGATAGTGATGGATACTGATGGCTACTGAAAGATACTGACAGATACTGATGGATACTGACGGATACTGATGGATACTGATGGCAACTGACAGATACTGATGGAAACTGATGGATACTGACGGCAACTGACAGATACTGATGGATACGAACGTCGACTGACAGATACTGACAGATACTGATGGATACTGATGGATACAGACAGCTACAGAAAGATACTGATGGATACTGTCGGCTACTGACGGATACTGATGGATACTGACGGCTGCTAACACATACTGATGGATACTGACGGCTACTGACAGATACTGACAGATACTGATGGATACTGACGGATACAGATCGATACTGATGGATACTGATAGATACTGACGGATACTGATAGATACTGACGGATACTGATGGATACTGACAGCTACTGACAGATACTGATGGATACTGACGGCTACTGATGGATACTGACGGCGAAAGACAGATACTGATGGATACTGATACTGATGGATACTGACGGCGACTGACAGATACTGATGGATACTGACGGCGACTGACGGATACTGATGGATACTGACAGATACTGATGGATACTGATAAATACTGACCGCTACTGACAGACACTGATGGATACTGATGGATACTGATAAATACTGACCGCTACTGACAGACACTGATGGATACTGACAGATACTGATGGATACTGACGCATACTGATGGATACTGATTGATACTGATGGATACTGACGAATACTGATGGATACTGACAGATACTGATGGATACTGACGCATACTGATGGATACTGACAGATACTGATGGATACTGATGGATACTGACAGCTACTGACAGATACTGATGGATACTGATGGATACTGACCGCTACTGACAGACACTGATGGATACTGACAGATACTGATGGATACTGACGCATACTGATGGATACTGACGGATTCTGATGGATACTGACAGCTACTGACAGATACTGATGGATACTGACGGATACTGATGGATACTGATGGATACTGACAGCTACTGACAGATACTGACAGATACTGATGGATACAGAAAGCTACTGACACATACTGACAGATAATGATGGATACTGACGGCAACTGAAAATACTGATGGATACTAACGGCTACTGACAGCTACTGACAGATACTGATGGATACTGACGGCTACTGACGGATACTGATGGATACTGACGGCTACTGACGGATACTGATGGATACTGACAGATACTGATGGACACTGACGGACACAGATCGATACTGATGGATACTGATGGATACTGACGAATACTGATGGATACTGACAGCTACTGACGGATACTGATGGATACTGACAGCTACTGACAGATACTGATGGATATTGATGGATACTGATGGATACTGATGGATACTGACGGATACTGACAGATACTGATGGATACTGACAGCTACTGACAGATATTGATGGATACTGATGGATACTGACAGCTACTGACAGATACTGATGGATACTGACAGAAACTGATGGATACTGACGGCGACTGACAGATACTGATGGATACTGATAGATACTGAGGATACTGACAGCTACTGACAGATACTGATGGATACTGACGGCGACTGACAGATACTGATGGATACTGATAGATACTGAGGATACTGACCGCTACTGACAGACACTGATGGATACTGATGGATACTGACAGATACTGATGGATACTGACGCATACTGATGGATACTGAAAGATACTGATGGATACTGACAGCTACTGACAGATACTGATGGATACTCATGGATACTGACCGCTACTGACAGACACTGATGGATACTGACGGAAACTGATGGATACTGATGGATACTGAAAGCTACTGACAGATACTGACAGATACTGATGGATACTGACGGAAACTGATGGATACTGATGGATACTGACAGCTACTGACAGATACTGACAGATACTGATGGATACTGATGGATACAGAAAGCTACTGACAGATACTGACAGATACTGACGGATACTGATGGATACAGACAGCGACTGACGGATACTGATGGATACTGACGGCTACTGATGGATACTGATGGATACTGAAAGCTACTGACAGCTACTGATGGATACCGACAGCTACTGAGGGATCTTGATGGATAATGACAGCTACTGACAGATACTGATGGATAATGACAGCTACTGACAGATACTGATGGATACTGAGAGCTACTGACAGCTACTGATGGATCATGATGGATACTGACGGCTACTGATGGATACTGACAGATACTGATGGATACTGACAGCTACTGACAGCTACTGACAGATACTAATGAATACTGATGGATACTGATGGTTACTGATTGATACTGATGGATACTGATAGCTACTGACAGCTACTGACGGATACTGATGGATACTGATGGATACTGACAGCTACTGATGGATACTGACTGTTACTGACAGCTACTGATGGATCATGATGGATACTGACGGCTACTGATGGATACTGACAGATACTGATGGATACTGACAGCTACTGACAGCTACTGACAGATACTAATGAATACTGATGGATACTGATGGTTACTGATTGATACTGATGGATACTGACAGCTACTGACAGCTACTGATTGATACTGATGGATACTGACAGCTACTGACGGATACTGACGGAAACTGATGGATGGTGACAGATACTGACAGATAGTGATGGATACTGATGGCTACTGAAAGATACTGACAGATACTGATGGATACTGAAAGATACTGACGGATACTGATGGATACTGATGGATACTGATGGCAACTGACAGATACTGATGGAAACTGATGGATACTGATAAATACTGACCGCTACTGACAGACACTGATGGATACTGATGGATACTGACAGATACTGATGGATACTGACGCATACTGATGGATACTGACAGAAACTGATGGATACTGATAAATACTGACCGCTACTGACAGACACTGATGGATACTGATGGATACTGATGGATACTGACAGATACT
Source organism: Antennarius maculatus (assembly GCA_013358685.1). Classification (NCBI taxonomy): domain Eukaryota; kingdom Metazoa; phylum Chordata; class Actinopteri; order Lophiiformes; family Antennariidae; genus Antennarius; species Antennarius maculatus. The sequence continues at coordinate 91,200 of JABVMC010000049.1, read as the reverse complement.
GATGGATACTGACGCATACTGATGGATACTGACAGAAACTGATGGATACTGACAGCTACTGACAGATACTGATGGATACTGATGGATACTGATGGATACTGATGGATACTGATGGATACTGATGGATACTGACCGCTACTGACAGACACTGATGGATACTGATGGATTCTGATGGATACTGACAGCTACTGACAGATACTGATGGATACTGACAGCTACTGACAGATACTGATGGATACAGAAAGCTACTGACACATACTGACAGATAATGATGGATACTGACGGCAACTGAAAATACTGATGGATACTAACGGCTACTGACAGATACTGACAGATACTGATGGATACTGATGGATACAGACAGCTACTGACAGATACTGATGGATACTGACAGCTACTGACAGATACTGATGGATACTGACGGCTACTGACGGATACTGATGGATACTGACGGCTACTGACGGATACTGATGGATACTGATGGATACTGATGGATACTGACAGCTACTGACGGATACTGATGGATACTGACGGACACAGATCGATACTGACGGATACTGATGGATACTGACGGACACAGATCGATACTGATGGATACTGATGGATACTGATGGATACTGACAGCTACTGACGGATACTGATGGATACTGACGGATACTGACGGCGACTGACAGACACTGATGGACACTGATAGATACTGAGGATACTGACAGCTACTGACAGATACTGATGGATATTGATGGATACTGATGGATACTGATGGATACTGACGGATACTGACAGATACTGATGGATACTGATGGATACTGACAGCTACTGACAGATACTGATGGATACTGACAGAAACTGATGGATACTGACGGCGACTGACAGATACTGATGGATACTGATAGATACTGAGGATACTGACAGCTACTGACAGATACTGATGGATACTGACGGCGACTGACGGATACTGATGGATACTGAATGATACTGATGGATACTGATAAATACTGACCGCTACTGACAGACACTGATGGATACTGATGGATACTGACAGATACTGATGGATACTGACGCATACTGATGGATACTGACAGATACTGATGGATACTGACAGCTACTGACAGATACTGATGGATACTCATGGATACTGACCGCTACTGACAGACACTGATGGATACTGACGGATACTGATGGATACTGACGGAAACTGATGGATACTGATGGATACTGAATGCTACTGACAGATACTGACAGATACTGATGGATACTGACGGAAACTGATGGATACTGATGGATACTGACAGCTACTGACAGATACTGACAGATACTGATGGATACTGATGGATACAGAAAGCTACTGACAGATACTGACAGATACTGATGGATAGTGACGGCAACTGAAAATACTGATGGATACTAACGGCTACTGACAGATACTGACAGATACTGACGGATACTGATGGATACAGACAGCTACTGACAGATACTGATGGATACTGACAGCTACTGACGGATACTGATGGATACTGACAGCTACTGATGGATACTGATGGATACTGACGGCTACTGATGGATACTGATGGATACTGACAGCTACTGACGGATACTGATGGATACTGACAGCTACTGATGGATACTGATGGATACTGATGGATACTGATGGATACTGAAAGCTACTGACAGCTACTGATGGATACCGACAGCTACTGAGGGATCTTGATGGATACTGATGGATACTGACAGCTACTGATGGATACTGATGGATACTGACGGCTACTGATGGATACTGATGGATACTGAAAGCTACTGACAGCTACTGATGGATACCGACAGCTACTGAGGGATAATGAAGGATACTGATGAATACTGACAGCTACTGACAGCTACTGACAGATACTGATGGATACTGAGAGCTACTGACGGATACTGATGGATACTGATGGATACTGACGGATACTGACGGATACTGATGGATACTGACAGCTACTGATGGATACTGACAGATACTGATGGATACTGACAGCTACTGACAGCTACTGACAGATACTAATGAATACTGATGGATACTGATGGTTACTGATTGATACTGATGGATACTGACAGATACTGACAGCTACTGACGGATACTGATGGATACTGATAGCTACTGACAGCTACTGATGGATACTGATGGATACTGACAGCTACTGATGGATACTGACAGCTACTGACAGCTACTGATTGATACTGATGGATACTGACAGATACTGATGGACACTGACAGCTACTGGCAGCTACTGATGGATACTGATGGATACTGATGGATACTGACGGCTACTGTCAGCTACTGACAGCTACTCACGGATACTGACGGATACTGATGGATACTGACTGGTACTGATGGATACTGATGGATACTGACAGCTACTGATGGATACTGACTGCTACTGACAGCTACTGATGGATCATGATGGATACTGACGACTACTGATGGATACTGACAGATACTGATGGATACTGATGGATACTGACGGCTACTGACAGCTACTGACAGCTACTCACGGATACTGACGGATACTGATGGATACTGACTGGTACTGATGGATACTGATGGATACTGACAGCTACTGATGGATACTGACAGCTACTGATGGATACTGACAGCTACTGACAGCTACTGATGGATCATGATGGATACTGACGACTACTGTTGGATACTGACAGATACTGACAGATACTGATGGATACTGATGGATACTGACAGCTCCTGACAGATACTGACAGATACTGATGGATACTGACAGTTACCCATGGATACTGACAGCTACTGACAGCAACTGATGGATACAGATGGAAACTGACAGCTACTGACAGCTACTGATGAATACTGAATGCTACTGACAGCTACTGACAGCTACTGACAGCTACTGATGGATACTGAATGCTACTGACAGCTACTGATGGATCATGATGGATACTGACGACGACTGTTGGATACTGACAGATACTGACAGATACTGATGGATACTGATGGATACTGACAGCTACTGACGGCTACTGATGGATACTGACAGATACTGAAAGATACTGATAGATACTGACAGCTACTGACAGCTACTGAGGGATACTGATGGATAGTGACGGCTACTGATGGATACTGACAGATACTGATGGATACTGACAGCTACTGACAGCTACTGATTGATACTGATGGATACTGACAGATACTGATGCATACTGATGGATACTGACAGCTACTGACAGATACTGATGGATACTGATGGATACTGATGGATACTGACGGATACTGACAGCCACTGATGGATACTGATGGATACTGACAGCTACTGACAGCTACTGAGGGATACTGATGGATACTGATGGCTACTGACAGCTACTGAAGGATCTTGATGGATACTGACGGCCACTGATGGACACTGACAGATACTGATGGATACTGACAAGTACTGACAGCCACTGATGGATACTGATGGATACTGACAAGTACTGACAGCCACTGATGGATACTGATGGATACTGACGGCTACTGACAGCTACAGATGGATACTGACGGCTACTGACAGCTATTGATGGAAACTGACAGATACTGATGGATACTGACAGATACTGACAGCTACTGACGGATACCGATGGATACTGACAGCTACTGAGGGATCCTGATGGACACTGACGGCGACCGATGGATACTGACAGATACTGACAGCTACTGAGGGATCCTGATGGACACTGACGGCGACCGATGGATACTGACAGATACTGATGGATACTGACAGATACTGACAGCTACTGATGGATACTGATGGACACTGACGGCGACCGATGGATACTGACAGATACTGACAGATACTGATGGATAGTGACGGCAACTGAAAATACTGATGGATACTAACGGCTACTGACAGATACTGACAGATACTGACGGATACTGATGGATACAGACAGCTACTGACAGATACTGATGGATACTGACAGCTACTGACGGATACTGATGGATACTGACAGCTACTGATGGATACTGATGGATACTGACGGCTACTGATGGATACTGATGGATACTGACAGCTACTGACGGATACTGATGGATACTGACAGCTACTGATGGATACTGATGGATACTGATGGATACTGATGGATACTGAAAGCTACTGACAGCTACTGATGGATACCGACAGCTACTGAGGGATCTTGATGGATACTGATGGATACTGACAGCTACTGATGGATACTGATGGATACTGACGGCTACTGATGGATACTGATGGATACTGAAAGCTACTGACAGCTACTGATGGATACCGACAGCTACTGAGGGATCTTGATGGATACTGATGAATACTGACAGCTACTGACAGCTACTGACAGATACTGACGGATACTGAGAGCTACTGACGGATACTGATGGATACTGATGGATACTGACGGATACTGACGGATACTGATGGATACTGACAGCTACTGATGGATACTGACAGATACTGATGGATACTGACAGCTACTGACAGCTACTGACAGATACTAATGAATACTGATGGATACTGATGGTTACTGATTGATACTGATGGATACTGACAGATACTGACAGCTACTGACGGATACTGATGGATACTGATAGCTACTGACAGCTACTGATGGATACTGATGGATACTGACAGCTACTGATGGATACTGACAGCTACTGACAGCTACTGATTGATACTGATGGATACTGACAGATACTGATGGATACTGACAGCTACTGACAGCTACTGATGGATACTGATGGATACTGATGGATACTGACGGCTACTGTCAGCTACTGACAGCTACTCACGGATACTGACGGATACTGATGGATACTGACTGCTACTGATGGATACTGATGGATACTGACAGCTACTGATGGATACTGACAGCTACTGACAGCTACTGATGGATCATGATGGATACTGACGACTACTGATGGATACTGACAGATACTGATGGATACTGATGGATACTGACGGCTACTGTCAGCTACTGACAGCTACTCACGGATACTGACGGATACTGATGGATACTGACTGATACTGATGGATACTGATGGATACTGACAGCTACTGATGGATACTGACAGCTACTGATGGATACTGACAGCTACTGACAGCTACTGATGGATCATGATGGATACTGACGACTACTGTTGGATACTGACAGATACTGACAGATACTGATGGATACTGATGGATACTGACAGCTACTGACAGATACTGACAGATACTGATGGATACTGACAGTTACCCATGGATACTGACAGCTACTGACAGCAACTGATGGATACAGATGGAAACTGACAGCTACTGACAGCTACTGATGAATACTGAATGCTACTGACAGCTACTGACAGCTACTGACAGCTACTGATGGATACTGAATGCTACTGACAGCTACTGATGGATCATGATGGATACTGACGACGACTGTTGGATACTGACAGATACTGACAGATACTGATGGATACTGATGGATACTGACAGCTACTGACGGCTACTGATGGATACTGACAGATACTGATGGATACTGATAGATACTGACAGCTACTGACAGCTACTGAGGGATACTGATGGATAGTGACGGCTACTGATGGATACTGACAGATACTGATGGATACTGACAGCTACTGACAGCTACTGATTGATACTGATGGATACTGACAGATACTGATGGATACTGATGGATACTGACAGCTACTGACAGATACTGATGGATACTGATGGATACTGATGGATACTGACGGATACTGACAGCTACTGATGGATACTGATGGATACTGACAGCTACTGACAGCTACTGAGGGATACTGATGGATACTGATGGCTACTGACAGCTACTGAAGGATCTTGATGGATACTGACGGCCACTGATGGACACTGACAGATACTGATGGATACTGACAAGTACTGACAGCCACTGATGGATACTGATGGATACTGACAAGTACTGACAGCCACTGATGGATACTGATGGATACTGACGGCTACTGACAGCTACAGATGGATACTGACGGCTACTGACAGCTATTGATGGAAACTGACAGATACTGATGGATACTGACAGATACTGACAGCTACTGACGGATACTGATGGATACTGACAGCTACTGAGGGATCCTGATGGACACTGACGGCGACCGATGGATACTGACAGATACTGACAGCTACTGAGGGATCCTGATGGACACTGACGGCGACCGATGGATACTGACAGATACTGATGGATACTGACAGGTACTGACAGCTACTGATGGATACTGATGGACACTGACGGCGACCGATGGATACTGACAGATACTGACAGCTCCTGACAGATACTGACGGAGACTGACAGATAATGATGGATACTGACATCTACTGACAGCTAATGATGGACACTGATGGATACTGACGGATACTGAAAGCTACTGACAGATACTGATGAATACTGACAGATACCCATGGATACTGACAGCTACTGACAGCTACTGATGGATACTGAATGCTACTGACAGCTACTGATGGAAACTGATGGATACTGACAGCTACTGACAGCTACTGACAGCTACTGATGGATACTGATGGAAACTGACAGCTACTGACAGCTACTGATGAATACTGAATGCTACTGACAGCTACTGATGGAAACTGATGGATACTGACAGCTACTGACAGCTACTAACAGCTACTGATGGATACTGATGGAAACTGACAGCTACTGACAGCTACTGATGAATACTGAATGCTACTGACAGCTACTGATGGAAACTGATGGATACTGACAGCTACTGACAGCTACTGAGGGATACTGATGGATACTGACAGATACTGATGGATATTGACAGCTACTGATGGATACTGATGGATAGTGACAGCTACTGACAGCTACTGACAGCTAGTGATGGATACTGAAAGATACTGATGGATACTGACAGCTACTGACAGATACTGATGGATACTGACAGATACTGATGGAAACTGACAGCTACTGACGGATACTGATGGATACTGACGGATACTGACAGATACTGACGGATACTGACAGATACTGATGGATACTAACGGATACTGACGGCGACTGACAGCTACTGACGGATACTGATGGATACTGACAGCTACTGATTGATACTGATGGATACTGAAAGCTACTGACAGCTAATGATGGATACTGACAGCTACTGACAGCTACTGATGGATACTGACAGCTACTGACGGCAACTGATGGATACTGACAGCTACTGACAGCTACTGATGGATACTGACAGCTACTGATGGATACTGATGGATCCTGACAGCTACTGACAGCTACTGATGGATACTGATGGATACTGACAGCAACTGACGGCTACTGATGGATAGTTACAGCTACTGACAGCTACTGATGGATACTGATGGATACTGACAGCTACTGACGGCTACTGATGGATACTGACAGCTACTGACAGCTACTGATGGATACTGATGGATACTGACAGCTACTGACGGCTACTGATGGATACTGACAGCTACTGATGGCTACTGATGGATACTGACGGCTACTGATGGATACTGACAGCAACTGACGGCTACTGATGGATAGTTACAGCTACTGACAGCTACTGATGGATACTGATGGATACTGACAGCTACTGACGGCTACTGATGGATACTGACAGCTACTGACAGCTACTGATCGATACTGACAGCTACTGATGGATACTGATGGATACTGACAGCTACTGACGGCTACTGATGGATACTGACAGCTACTGACTGCTACTGATGGATACTGACAGCTACTGATGGATACTGACAGCTACTGACGGCTACTGATGGATACTGACAGCTACTGACGGCTACTGATGGATACTGATGGATACTGACAGCTACTGATGGATACTGACAGCTACTGATGGATACTGATGGATACTGACAGCTACTGATGGATACTGACAGCTACTGACGGCTACTGATGGATACTGATGGATACTGATAGCTACTGATGGATACTGACAGCTACTGACGGCTACTGATGGATACTGATGGATACTGACAGCTACTGACGGCTACTGATGGATACTGATGGATACTGACAGCTACTGATGGATACTGATGGATACTGACAGCTACTGACAGCTACTGATGGATACTGATGGATACTGACAGCTACTGATGGATACTGATGGATACTGATGGATACTGACAGCTACTGATGGATACTGATGGATACTGACAGCTACTGACGGCTACTGATGGATACTGACAGCTACTGACGGCTACTGATGGATACTGATAGCTACTGATGGATACTGACGGATACTGACGGATACTGACGGATACTTACGGCGCTGGACTGGACCACGTGGTTCCGCAGCAGCTCCACCAGTTTATGGCGACCCTGAAGGTCAGGAGTGTTTAGGTCAAGCTCATGTTGGACTGGGGCCACTGGGATCACTGGTTCTGCTTCTATTGTCAGGGCCTCACCTTTGCGCTGCTCAGGTACTGAAGGTGTCCCTCTGCCATTGCCCCAAAGGCGGAGCTGACGGGGGCGAAGATCGTCAGGGGGCCAGGAAGGTCCAGGACGGCGGACAGGCCCGCTTCCTGCAGAGACGCCCCACAGTCCACGTGTTCATCACACCGGTCCTGGGGACCGCTCGCCTGCTGGACCTGAGGCCCACTCGCCCGCCGGGCGGCCGGTCCAGGGGACCGCTCGCCCGCCGGGCCTGAGGCCCACTCGCCCACCGGGCAGCTGGTCCGTCGCCCACTGGGTGACTAGTCCGGACGACCGGTCGACCGTACAACCCGTCACCCGGCGGGTGGCTGCAGACCACCCCGGTCAGGACCGCAGACGTACCTCCAGCAAAGACTTGAACTTGTCAAACTTGAAGTTGTCGGACACAAGCGTCAGGAGGGTCTCCTGGGGGAGAAGAAGACGTCAGCTGTTGTTTCCATGACGACGCATCCACACCCGTGCGCATCTCACCTTGGTGTTGCTCTCCACGAGGGGCGACACGTTGTCCATCAGCCGGCTGACGATGTGGATGATCCCATTGGAGGTGACCACATCGGACTGGAGGATGAGGCTCCGCCTCCTGCTGCCGTGGACACGGAGCTTCTTGTCCTGGAAGAGATGCGGTCTGAGGACGGCCTCGTGCAACCACAAACACGTCATGGGATCGCGGCGTCCCGCTCACCCCCAGGGACGTGTCTGTCTCGGCCGAATGTCCCGTCAACGTGTAGAAATAGTTCCCATCGTTCAGCTTGTCAAAGGGCATCACCCCGGCAACCAGGTGGACGTTACACAGGTACTTGGTTTTGGAGACATCCGACTTCAGAGTTCCCAGCTGCACAGCAGACAGAAACAACAACAATCACAACAATCACATCACAACAACAATCACAAGATGTCTGTGTAGGTTCTCTGTCTATGTAGACAGGTGTCTACATAGACATCTGTCTATGTCTATATAGACAGATGTCTACATAGACAGATGTCTACATAGGGGAAACCAAACAACCACTACACAGACGCATGGCTCAACACAGAAGAGCCAACACATCAGGACAGGACTCAGCAGTCTATCTTCACCTCAAGGAAGAGGGTCACTCATTTCAGGACACCAATGTTCAGATCTTGGACAGGGAAGGTAAATGGTTTGAGAGAGGAGTGACAGAGGCCATCCACGTCAAAGTGGAGAAGACATCTCTGAATAGAGGGGGTGGTCTGTGACATCACCTTTCTCCCATTTATCATCATGTCCTTTCGACACTCCCAAAAAGATTGTCACAGCGGATTGACCCAGGTGATGTGTCTCATGCTAATGACCCTCATTTGCATACAAAGGTGTACCTCACATCTCAACGACCCCCTTTGGACCCCCCATCAACAATCGTTGAGCAGCCAGACAGGTTTTGGCGACGTTCGTTGGAATGTGAATAGCACTGACCCCACCCCACAGGGTTAATAATCTGACCACACCCCACAGGGTTAATAATCTGACCACACCCCACAGGGTTAATAATCTGACCACACCCCACAGGGTTAATAATCTGGGACTTTATCAGCCACTCTCTGAAATGAAGAAGTCTCTTGGACGAGAGACAAAACGTCTTCAAGAACTTTCTTAACGTCCAGTGGATCGACTCAACAGCTTTTGGATAACAACAATCACAACAATAACAACAATCACAAAAACAATCACAACAATCACAACAATAATCACAACATCACAAAAACAATCACAACAATCACAACAACAATCACAAGAAACAACAACAATCACAACAACAATCATAACACTGCAGTCAGACCGTTGCCTGTGGACTAAAGTGTCAACAGGAGGACCGTCCAAACGGTCTGGTTGCCGGGGGGACAGATGTGGGCGTGGTTCTTACTGAAGTTCCCCTGAAGCCTTTATTGATGGGGACAAAGAGCGTAAACGGACCCAGGTTCTGCAGAGCCCAGGAAATGGAGCCTGAGAAGACAGAAGCGGAACGTCAGCCGTGGTCCCCTGGGACAGGAAGGACCACCAGGGGTGCCGGACAACAGAGCACCACACAGGACCCCAGGAGTCCTGAAGTGGGTCAGAACCACAGCAAGCTGAGGGGAACTCAGGAGGGAACCGCTTCTGGATGTGTCATGTTGTTTTTCTTGATGACATCAGCACGGGCGTGTCCTTGGCCGTGAGGGTTGGACATCTGCTTCAGGAGGACAAATATGACCAACAGCAAGTGGTTCTTCCTGTGGTGGGTCTTACTGAACAGGGTGATGGCGCTGCTCAGCTGACCGACCCACTGTCCTCCAGGGTCAGTGTTCAGGTCGTTCAGTCTCTGGATGATGTTGCCATGGCAAACCTTCCCATTCCCGATGTAACCCTGGACACAGGTGCACCTGAGGGCCAGAGGACAGGTGAGCCATAGCTGCTCTGCCCTGTCGGAGATACAGAGAACAATCCAGAACCTGACTGACTGGACTTGGGCGGTTCTGGTGGTGGTGCAGACGGCGTTCTTGTGGCAGGACTCGGGTCCACAGAGTTCCTTCAGGCTGCAGCCGCCGTCGGTCAGGTGTTCAAACCCCGGGAGACACTCGCAGTGAGACTGACCGAAGGAGAGGACAGTCAGCTGTGTTCAGAGGACACCTGAGCAGGTGAGCGGTGCGGTCCGGCCTACCTGCCCTGGCCCGTCGTAGACGCAGCGTGTCGACTCGGGCGAACAGCCTCCCTGGTGGGTCTGACATGGGTCGATGGCCATGCAGACCCGCCCGTCGCCGCTGTAACCGCGGATACAGGTGCACAGGTGCTGGTTGGGTCCGGTGTGGACGCAGGACGCCTGGGCGTGGCACACCTGCTGCAGGCACGGGTTGATCGCTGAGGACAGACAACCAATGAGAACGTCAGCAGAACGCAGTCACATGACACCAACCCACGAGGCTAGTCCCACTAGCGCGCTAACAGAGCACTCACGCTGGCACTGGGGCCCCACCCTCTGGTAGCCCGGCAGACACTGGCAGGTCAGCTGACCCATCAGAGCGTCTTCGATGCAGCGCGAGTTCTGCTGGCAGCCGAGGGCGGAGCATTCTGGAAGCTCTGGACACAAAGGGACACGTGAATGGATGATGTTAAACATGTGACTTACAGCTGCTCTAGGCTTTCCATTGGTCAGAGGTTCCGTTGTCCCGTTGCCCCGCCCTGAACAGGAAGTGTAGGTCTGTTAGCCTCCAGTTAGCATCCCAAGCACCAGATTGGAGTAGAGGAGGAACAACTGAGAGGGTGATGATGTCACCCCTCTAGTGATGTCACTACTCTGATCTCTAACTAGACAAAATGAGCCAGAACCAGAAGTGGGTTGTCATGGAAACCCGTTTGTTGGCTTGAACTCTGACCTCGGTCACACGCTGGACCGGCGTATCCTGAGAAGCAGCTGCAGCGTCCAGAACCTTTGACCCCACCCTCACACAGGCCGTGGACACAGGAACACTCTGGGGGGTCACAAGAAGAACTGTGAAGGTGGAGTGTGGCACCAGACCGGACCGGAACCCCCTGACCGGACCAGAACCCCCTGACCGGACAGGAACCCCCCAACCGGACCGGAACCCCCCGACCGGACCTCACCTGAGTCACAGAGGGCCCCGAAGCGACCGCTGACACAGTCCTCACAGGCACTTCCTGCAAAGCCCACCTGGGTAGAGGGGGAGGGGTTAAACACGCCCAGTCAGGAACGCCACACCCACAACACCCGCAGACCCGCAGATCCAGTGACCCCCCCTCCGGTCTGTGACTCCCCCTCCTGACCCTGGTGTGTCCCGTCACCTGACAGCTGCAGGTTCCGTTCCCCCCCAGTCCGTCGGAGCACTGGCCCCTGCCGCTGCAGGGGGGGTCGGGGGTCCCGGGACACCCTGAAACACAAACATCATGTGACTCGTGGACAGGAAGCAGGAAGTGGTTGACAACAGGAAACAGACGTCCCTCCATCCATCCTTCACTTCCTGTCAGCACCTTCAGTCCTGCTGACGGGGGCCGTCCTGCTGACGGGGCCCGGCAGGATGTGGATCATGGTGACCACGGGACAGGGACCAGCTGATCCCGTCCCGGTTCAGACTCACCTCCCTGGGGGGGGCACACCCATGCAGTCGGGACCCCAGAACCGGACCAGCTGATCCAGTCCCGATTCAGACCTGTGCTGTGGGGGGGTTGGGGAACTCACCCATGCAGTCGGGACCCCAGAACCCGGGGCAGCAGGTCCGGAGCTCCACCTCCTTGTAGCACTCGAAGGAGCAGCCGCGGATGGCGAGCGTCAGGCTGGCGGTCCGGACGGTGTACCTGCACACACACCTGAGCATCAGCACCTGGGCGGGGCCACGCACACATACACACACACACGCCTGAGGGGCGGGGCTCACTTGCAGTCCTGGGCGGTGGACCGGGGGGTCTGCTTGTAGCCCGACGGACACGGCATCAACACGCTAATGCTGCAGGAGTGACACGCCACCCGGGTCCGCAGCACCGTGGCGTTCAGGCACAGGTTCTGACCCGGAGACACAGACCATCAGGCTGGGGCAGCCGCTTCTGCTGAGGGCCCCCCCGAAAGCTAAAGGGACCTGACGGGACCCAGTGGACCCGGCCGGACCCCCCCCCCCCCCCCGAGACCCAATCCAGTGGACTGACAGAACTGAGGGCGCCAACGTCTCACCTGTGGTGCTGCTGAGCTCATCCTCATCATCGTCACCATGGCGACCAGCAGACGAAGGCTCTCCATGACTCGTGTGTCCGGACGCTCCTCTACTCTGAGCCCCCCCGACCTCAGGCCCCCTTTTCAGCTGCGTCCTTGTCCCTCCCCCACCCCTCCCCTGTTTCCTGCAACTCAGAGAACTGCTGAGTCCAGTCCATCCGGGGGGGGGGGCACAGGATGGAGGGGGGCGGGGGGGGGCAGGAGGGGGGAGGGGTTCTACAGGAGGAGGCGTGTTCAGCGCTCTGCATCTGATTGGTTGCTGAGAATCACATCCAATCAAACGAGAGTAAGCACAAGCAAGAGGCGGGGCTACAGACCCTTCAAACAACATTGTTTGTCAACAACAGAAGATTTTAAATCACGTTTATTTGAATTAAAGCCAGATTTCAAGAATCATCACGTCGACCATCACGTCACCCCCCCCCCCAGCAGAGACTCCCCCCCAGCAGAGACTCCTCCTCCTTAAACATGAGCGTGATGTTCAGCTCTTCATTGATCTGATTAGGGATCATCAGAACCATCAGAACCTGTGTCCAGAGGGTGAAACACATCTTCACTGGGTCAGTGATGGAATGTTTTTATAGTCAGGAGTCAAAGTCAGGATTAGGATTAGGGGTTAGGATTAAAGTCAGGATTAGGGCAAAAAAACAGAATTAATTCTTCCTCTCACAAACTCCCATAACATCACCGTGGTTCCATTCTGGTACATAACATCACCGTGGTTCCATTCTGGTACATAACATCACCGTGGTTCCATTCTGGTACATAACATCACCGTGGTTCCATTCTGGTACATAACATCACCGTGGTTCCATTCTGGTACATAACATCACCGTGGTTCCATTCTGGTACATAACATCACCGTGGTTCCATTCTGGTACATAACATCACCGTGGTTCCATTCTGGTACATAACATCACCGTGGTTCCATTCTGGTACATAACATCACCGTGGTGACATTCTGGTACATAACATCACCGTGGTGACATTCTGGTACATAACATCACCGTGGTTCCATTCTGGTACATAACATCACCGTGGTTCCATTCTGGTACATAACATCACCGTGGTTCCATTCTGGTACATAACATCACCGTGGTTCCATTCTGGTACATAACATCACCGTGGTTCCATTCTGGTACATAACATCACCGTGGTTACATTCTGGTACATAACATCACCGTGGTTCCATTCTGGTACATAACATCACCGTGGTTCCATTCTGGTACATAACATCACCGTGGTTCCATTCTGGTACATAACATCACCGTGGTTACATTCTGGTACATAACATCACCGTGGTTCCATTCTGGTACATAACATCACCGTGGTTCCATTCTGGTACATAACATCACCGTGGTGACATTCTGGTACATAACATCACCGTGGTGACATTCTGGTACATAACATCACCGTGGTTACATTCTGGTACATAACATCACCGTGGTGACATTCTGGTACATAACATCACCGTGGTGACATTCTGGTACATAACATCACCGTGGTGACATTCTGGTACATAACATCACCGTGGTGACATTCTGGTACATAACATCACCGTGGTGACATTCTGGTACATAACATCACCGTGGTGACATTCTGGTACATAACATCACCGTGGTGACATTCTGGTACATAACATCACCGTGGTGACATTCTGGTACATAACATCACCGTGGTGACATTCTGGTACATAACATCACCGTGGTGACATTCTGGTACATAACATCACCGTGGTTACATTCTGGTACATAACATCACCGTGGTTACATTCTGGTACATAACATCACCGTGGTTACATTCTGGTACATAACATCACCGTGGTTACATTCTGGTACATAACATCACCGTGGTTACATTCTGGTACATAACATCACCGTGGTGACATTCTGGTACATAACATCACCGTGGTTCCATTCTGGTACATAACATCACCGTGGTGACATTCTGGTACATAACATCACCGTGGTGACATTCTGGTACATAACATCACCGTGGTGACATTCTGGTACATAACATCACCGTGGTTACATTCTGGTACATAACATCACCGTGGTGACATTCTGGTACATAACATCACCGTGGTGACATTCTGGTACATAACATCACCGTGGTGACATTCTGGTACATAACATCACCGTGGTGACATTCTGGTACATAACATCACCGTGGTGACATTCTGGTACATAACATCACCGTGGTGACATTCTGGTACATAACATCACCGTGGTGACATTCTGGTACATAACATCACCGTGGTTACATTCTGGTACATAACATCACCGTGGTGACATTCTGGTACATAACATCACCGTGGTGACATTCTGGTACATAACATCACCGTGGTTACATTCTGGTACATAACATCACCGTGGTGACATTCTGGTACATAACATCACCGTGGTTCCATTCTGGTACATAACATCACCGTGGTGACATTCTGGTACATAACATCACCGTGGTGACATTCTGGTACATAACATCACCGTGGTTACATTCTGGTACATAACATCACCGTGGTGACATTCTGGTACATAACATCACCGTGGTGACATTCTGGTACATAACATCACCGTGGTTACATTCTGGTACATAACATCACCGTGGTGACATTCTACAAATCCCGTATATAAAACATCTAAAACAACGAAGAATAAAGTGAGTAGAAAGACGATCCGTCCAGAGAATAGCAGGAAATCCTCAACTGGAAATTCTGTCCCGAAACATGCTCAGTCATCACACACGCACACACACACACACACACACACACTGGAGTCACATGGTCACACCAGCCAATCAGGTTTGTTCTGTCTGATATTCTAAATTGCTGTGCAGTGAAATAAAGTGATGAAGGTTACCCGGCCCCCTGCCTGTAGCTCCTCCCTCTGGCCGCTGGGGGGCAGCATAGGAACGAAGCGCCTCCAAACAGGAAGGCAGGGGTTGTCCCTGATTGGTCCACTTCAAACCAGATTCTTCATGAATGAAAACAGAAATGATTTGGTTCTGATATCAGAATACGTTTGATTCCACAGACGGATCAATCAACACCTCTGATCGACAGAAAGTCAGCCGGACGCTCCAATCAGCATCCGCTGATTGATTAGTGCCCCGCCCCCCACAGCATCAACATTCCACCACAAGTCACTAACCTGAAACCAGAATCACCTGTTGGCTGGGTTAGGGTTAGAGGCACAGGTGCCCTGAGACACAGGCACCTTGAGACGCAGGTGCCCTGAGACACAGGCGCCCGAGACACAGGCACCCTGAGACACAGGCGCCCTGAGACACAGGCGCCCGAGACACAGGCACCCTGAGACACAGGCGCCCGAGACACAGGCGCCCGAGACACAGGCACCCTGAGACACAGGCGCCCGAGACACAGGCGCCCGAGACACAGGCACCCTGAGACACAGGCACCCTGAGACACAGGCACCCTGAGACACAGGCACCCTGAGACACAGGCACCCTGAGACACAGGCGCCCTGAGACACAGGCGCCCGAGACACAGGCACCCTGAGACACAGGCGCCCGAGACACAGGCGCCCGAGACACAGGCACCCTGAGACACAGGCGCAGAGATGTAACTGTAAACACTGTACCTTAAAGACGATGCCTTCAGGTCCAGTGGGTTTGTGGTCACTTTTCTCAATGCTGTGTTCAGGTGTGATGTCACGTGTTCTGGTGTGATGTCACGTGTTCTGGTGTGATGTCACGTGTTCTGGTGTGATGTCACGTGTTCAGGTGTGATGTCACGTGTTCAGGTGTGATGTCACGTGTTCTGGTGTGATGTCACGTGTTCAGGTGTGATGTCACGTGTTCTGGTGTGATGTCACGTGTTCTGGTGTGATGTCACGTGTTCAGGTGTGATGTCACGTGTTCTGGTGTGATGTCATGTGTTCTGGTGTGATGTCACGTGTTCTGGTGTGATGTCACGTGTTCTGGTGTGATGTCACGTGTTCAGGTG
This sequence comes from Antennarius maculatus, assembly GCA_013358685.1. NCBI lineage: Eukaryota > Metazoa > Chordata > Actinopteri > Lophiiformes > Antennariidae > Antennarius > Antennarius maculatus. Next base: position 74,055 of record JABVMC010000049.1, on the reverse strand, counting down.
TGATGTCACGTGTTCTGGTGTGATGTCACGTGTTCAGGTGTGATGTCACGTGTTCAGGTGTGATGTCACGTGTTCTGGTGTGATGTCACGTGTTCAGGTGTGATGTCACGTGTTCAGGTGTGATGTCACGTGTTCTGGTGTGATGTCACGTGTTCAGGTGTGATGTCACGTGTTCTGGTGTGATGTCACGTGTTCTGGTGTGATGTCACGTGTTCAGGTGTGATGTCACGTGTTCTGGTGTGATGTCACGTGTTCTGGTGTGATGTCACGTGTTCAGGTGTGATGTCACGTGTTCTGGTGTGATGTCACGTGTTCTGGTGTGATGTCACGTGTTCTGGTGTGATGTCATCAGGTGCGTTCATTTGCAGGTGTGCGTGTCGCTCATGCTCTCACAGCGGCGGCAGTGGACGTAGCAGCACCAGATGAACTTGCAGTGGCAGCGCTGGACGCGTCGCACCACATGCGTGTTGTATCCTCGCCCGCAGCACAGCAGGTTGCAGCCGTCGGGTCCGGCGGACGCCCGACTGCAGCGGCGCCCCCTGGTGCCGGCGAGGCCCCGCCGCCGGTCCTCCAGGCAGTAGTTTGGGGACTTGTTGAAGTAGACAAGCTCCTGCTTGTCGACGCTCTGATCCTTCTTCCTCGTCTTTGTCCTGGAGCGGTGCGACACCTGGACGCTGCGCTCGTAGCGCTCTTTCAGGTACGTGCCCACGCGCTCGAACGCTGCCATCGTCTTCCAGCATGTTTTGACGGCACAGGAGCCGGAGATGCCGTGACAACGGCAGTGAAGCGACGTCGTCCTGGTGATCGCCTGAAGGACAGAGAAGAGACGTCTCACACGGAACGTCTGCAGCCCGTCGGCATCCCTCAGGGGCAATTCAGACATCAAAGCCCAAAGTGACATCAAAGCCCAAAGTGGTATACATTTAGACATCAAAGCCATCAGTGAGAAATATTAAAACATCAGAGTCTTCACCAAAATATAGTCAGACATCAAAGCCCTCAACAGGAGACATTCATACAACAAAGCCCCAATGAGATACAATCAGACACTGAAGCCCTCAACAAGAGATGTTCAGACATCAAAGCCCCAACGAGAGACACCCGAACACCAAATCCCTCAGCGAGAGACATTCACACATCAAAACCATAAGGGAGAGATATTCAGACATCAAAGCCCATATAAAGAGATATTCAGACATCAAAGTCATCAACGAGTCACATTTAGACATCGAAGCCACCGGATAGACATTCAGACGTTGAAGCCTTTAGGAAGATGCATTCAGACATCAAAGCCATAAGGGAGAGACATTCAGACACCAAAGCCCTCAGCGAGAGACATTCACAAATCAAAGCCATAAGGGAGAGACATTCAGACACCAAAGCCTTCAGCGAGAGACATTCACAAATCAAAGCCATAAGGGAGAGACATTCAGACACCAAAGCCCTCAGCTAGAGACATTCACAAATCAAAGCCATAAGGGAGAGACATTCAGACACCAAAGCCCTCAGCGAGAGACATTCACAAATCAAAGCCATAAGGGAGAGACATTCAGACACCAAAGCCCTCAGTGAGAGACATTCACAAATCAAAGCCATAAGGGAGAGACATTCAGACACCAAAGCCCTCAGCGAGAGACATTCACAAATCAAAGCCATAAGGGAGAGACATTCAGACACCAAAGCCTTCAGCGAGAGACACTCACAAATCAAAGCCATAAGGGAGAGACATTCAGACACCAAAGCCCTCAGTGAGAGACATTCACAAATCAAAGCCATAAGGGAGAGACATTCAGACACCAAAGCCCTCAGCGAGAGACATTCACAAATCAAAGCCATAAGGGAGAGACATTCAGACACCAAAGCCTTCAGCGAGAGACACTCACAAATCAAAGCCATAATGGAGAGACATTCAGACACCAAAGCCCTCAGCGAGAGACATTCACAAATCAAAGCCATAAGGGAGAGACATTCAGACACCAAAGCCCTCAGCGAGAGACATTCACAAATCAAAGCCATAAGGGAGAGACATTCAGACACCAAAGCCCTCAGCGAGAGACATTCACAAATCAAAGCCATAAGGGAGAGACATTCAGACACCAAAGCCCTCAGCGAGAGACATTCACAAATCAAAGCCATAAGGGAGAGACATTCAGACACCAAAGCCCTCAGCGAGAGACATTCACAAATCAAAGCCATAATGGAGAGACATTCAGACACCAAAGCCCTCAGCGAGAGACACTCACAAATCAAAGCCATAAGGGAGAGACATTCAGACACCAAAGCCCTCAGCGAGAGACACTCACAAATCAAAGCCATAAGGGAGAGACATTCAGACACCAAAGCCCTCAGCGAGAGACATTCACAAATCAAAGCCATAAGGGAGAGACATTCAGACACCAAAGCCCTCAGCGAGAGACATTCACAAATCAAAGCCATAAGGGAGAGACATTCAGACATTGATCAAAGCTAGTGCTTTCATCAATGACAGTAGGTCAGAGCAGTAGCTTTGACCTTTGACTTATGCAAGTAGGTCAGGGTAACATTTTGAATTCAGGGGTGCCGCGGGATGTTACAGGCAGTGACTGCATTGATTCTTGTTATTATTATTGATTGTTCACTCTTGGATAGAGAAATGATCAGTATTTCTCCTACGGTGATGAATTGATTGGAAGTCGCGAGATTTCAAAATAAACCTCATCAATCACTCAATCCAGTTGAACAGATTTTGGTTCTAAAATAAATGATTTGTTTTACAGAGATGATTATTAATTATTGATAAGGGCTGTTTATTGACCACTGGTTTATCATCATCATCACAGTCGTCCCACCCAGCAGATGGAAGCGATCGTGCCCCCCTTGTGGGCGGGGCTAGGCTCACCTGCCGCCCCACCTCGGTGTTGTGCTGGTTCATGGTGACCAGCGTGAACCCCCCCTTCGTCCTCGACACGTTCCTCGTCGCGTTGTCGAGGAACTTGCGGCTGAACCAGGTTCCGTACTGGATGTGGTCTGAGCAACCCCCCCACTGCCACCCGTCCTCCGTCACGCCGCCCTGGAGCCGGCGGCGACAGCCGCACTCCGTCATGTTACCATGGCTACAGGCGTGCGTGATGGCGTGGACCAGTCCCGCCGCCATCACGGCGTAGATGAACGCCGTCTCTTTGGTTCCTACGAAACAAAAGAGTGACATCATCAAGACGTGGAGGGAGGCGTTGGGGCGTGGCCCCTCTGAGGTGGCGTGTCTCCCAGAGGCCTCACCGCTGGTCAGCTCGTATCCGAACACGGGGGGCCGGTCGCGGGCGGAGCAGTTCCACCTCTCGTGCCGGAACTGGCTCTGACACTCGGCGATGGCGAGCCGGGCGCCATCCCGGACGGCCGGCAGCAGGAACGGCGTCTTCCTGCACAGATCCACCTGACGGGGGCTCAGAGGGGGGGCACAGCCCCGCCGCTCCGGCACGCCCGCCGAGGTCACGCCCAGCCACCTGGGGGGCACATGACTCTGAACAGAACCCTCCAACAGAACCCGCCAAGTACTGGTACTGCTAGTACTACTAGTAATCGTGGTACTAGTAAATAGTACCACGAGTAATCGTAACAGTAGTATAATCGTCAAGTTTTATTTCTTGATTTTTCCTGTAAACTTGTTCAATTTAGAGAAAACTTTTCCTGTTTGGATCAGAACCAGAGACTGGAACCGGTTCTGATCCGGTTCTGGTTTCACTGTTCCATCTAGACAAACAATCCAAACTGTTTTTCTTCTCCAACACAAACACAAATGTCCTTCAGTTTGTTTTACTTTGTTTGTTGATTGACGGTCCTTTCGTGTCATTTCTTGCTCGTTGTTTACAAAACATTTAATACGAAGATGAAACGTCGTTATGCCTCTGACGTCACGCGGACCTCGAGATCAAAGTCTGTTCATTATGTCAAACCGGACTCTTGTGACGTCATCTGTGTCACCACGTGAATCGAAATAAAGTAATAAAGAACAGCTGATGGTCCCGTTACCACAGCAACCCGGTGTCCTGCCGGGCCGAACGGACGGCCCCGGCAGGACACCGCCCCGGTAACGGACGGTCCCGGTAATGGACGGTCCCGGTAACGGACGGTCCCGGTAACGGTCCTGGTAACGGACGGTCCCGGTAATGGACGGTCCCGGTAACGGTCCTGGTAACGGACGGTCCCGGTAACGGTCCTGGTAACGGACGGTCCCGGTAACAGCCCCGGTAGCGGACGGTCCCGGTAACGGTCCTGGTAACGGACGGTCCCGGTAACAGTCCCGGTAGCGGACGGTCCCGGTAACGGACGGTCCCGGTAACGGACGGTCCCGGTAACGGTCCCGGTAATGGACGGTCCCGGTAACGAACGGTCCCGGTAACAGCCCCGGTGATGGACGGTCCCGGTAACAGTCCCGGTAACGGACGGTCCCGGTAATGGACGGTCCCGGTAACGGTCCCGGTAATGGACGGTCCCGGTAACAGTCCCGGTAATGGACGGTCCCGGTAATGGACGGTCCCGGTAATGGACGGTCCCGGTAACAGTCCTGGTAACGGACGGTCCCGGTAACAGTCCCGGTAATGGACGGTCCCGGTAACAGTCCCGGTAACGGACGGTCCCGGTAACAGTCCCGGTAATGGACGGTCCCGGTAACAGTCCCGGTAACGGACGGTCCCGGTAACAGTCCCGGTAACGGACGGTCCCGGTAACAGTCCCGGTAACGGACGGTCCCGGTAATGGACGCCGTCTGATAAAACGTTTCCAAGTCTAAAGTCAGGCTGTTGCGCTTCCGAATCGGACTTCGGTTCAGTCTGGTCTCCAGGGTCAGACTCGGATCGGGTTCGGACCCGGTTCGTACTCACATCCAGCTGCCCCGGCAGCACAGCGGACACACGCAGACCAGCAGCAGACTCAGCGCGCTCACGGTCCGGGCTCCGGTCCCCCGCCTCTCCATCCCCGCCTGGTCCGCCGGTCCCGGTCTCACTCCAAACCCGGACCCGGTGGACACACACCCGCCTCCGTCCGGGGTCCAGTCCGGTTTGAAGCGTCGGTCCGGGTCCTGGACGATCCCACTGGACCAGCGGAGGATTCGCACCCAGCCGCTGACGTCACAGCTGCAGAGGACAGGGGCTGTGGGGGGGCTGCTCGGACCACATCCAGTACGGACTCGAGGACCGGAAGACAGTCTGACACGTGACCAGTGGAAATTTAAATCAGGTGTTGTTTATGTTCACTTTATGTTTACTTGGTGTTTATTTACACTTTGTCCCCAAATGTTGTTAATTAGTTCCTATTAATTACTTTTAATACTATTGGTCACTATTCATTATTATTAGTCATGTTATTTATTAAATTACATTAGTTGAATTAGTTACATTATACTAGTTACATTAGTTGTATTAGTTACATTATTTACATTAGTAACATTAGTTGTATTAGTTACATTATATTAGTTACATTAGTTGTATTAGTTACATTATATTAGTTACATTAGTTGTATTAGTTACATTATTTACATTAGTAACATTAGTTGTATTAGTTACATTATATTAGTTACATTAGTTGTATTAGTTACATTATACTAGTTACATTAGTTGTATTAGTTACATTATACTAGTTACATTAGTTGTATTAGTTACATTATTTACATTAGTAACATTAGTTGTATTAGTTACATTATTTACATTAGTAACATTAGTTGTATTAGTTACATTATATTAGTTACATTAGTTGTATTAGTTACATTATACTAGTTACATTAGTTGTATTAGTTACATTATTTACATTAGTAACATTAGTTGTATTAGTTACATTATATTAGTTACATTAGTTGTATTAGTTACATTATACTAGTTACATTAGTTGTATTAGTTACATTATATTAGTTACATTAGTTGTATTAGTTACATTATTTACAATAGTAACATTAGTTGAATTAGTTACATTATACTAGTTACATTAGTTGTATTAGTTACATTATTTACATTAGTAACATTAGTTGAATTAGTTACATTAAAATAGTTACATTAGTTGTATTAGTTACATTATTTACATTAGTAACATTAGTTGTATTAGTTACATTATACTAGTTACATTAGTTGTATTAGTTACATTATTTACAATAGTAACATTAGTTGAATTAGTTACATTAAACTAGTTACATTAGTTGTATTAGTTACATTATTTACAATAGTAACATTAGTTGAATTAGTTACATTATATTAGTTACATTAGTTGTATTACTTACATTATTTACATTAGTAACATTAGTTACATTATACTAGTTACATTAGTTGTATTAGTTACATTATTTACATTAGTAACATTAGTTGAATTAGTTACATTATACTAGTTACATTAGTTGTATTAGTTACATTATTTACATTAGTAACATTAGTTGTATTAGTTACATTATACTAGTTACATTAGTTGTATTAGTTACATTATTTACAATAGTAACATTAGTTGAATTAGTTACATTATACTAGTTACATTAGTTGTATTAGTTACATTATTTACAACAGTAACATTAGTTGAATTAGTTACATTAAACTAGTTATATTAGTTGTATTAGTTACATTATTTACATTAGTAACATTAGTTGTATTAGTTACATTATACTAGTTACATTAGTTGTATTAGTTACATTATACTAGTTACATTAGTTGTATTAGTTACATTATTTACAATAGTAACATTAGTTGAATTAGTTACATTATATTAGTTACATTAGTTGTATTAGTTACATTATTTACAATAGTAACATTAGTTGAATTAGTTACATTAAACTAGTTACATTAGTTGTATTAGTTACATTATTTACAATAGTAACATTAATTGAATTAGTTACATTAAACTAGTTACATTAGTTGTATTAGTTACATTATTTACAATAGTAACATTAGTTGAATTAGTTACATTATATTAGTTACATTAGTTGTATTAGTTACATTATTTACAATAGTAACATTAGTTGAATTAGTTACATTAAACTAGTTACATTAGTTGTATTAGTTACATTATTTACAATAGTAACATTAGTTGAATTAGTTACATTATATTAGTTACATTAGTTGTATTAGTTACATTATTTACAATAGTAACATTAGTTGAATTAGTTACATTATACTAGTTACATTAGTTGTATTAGTTACATTATTTACAATAGTAACATTAGTTGAATTAGTTACATTATACTAGTTACATTAGTTGTATTAGTTACATTATTTACAATAGTAACATTAGTTGAATTAGTTACATTAAACTAGTTACATTAGTTGTATTAGTTACATTATTTACAATAGTAACATTAGTTGAATTAGTTACATTATATTAGTTACATTAGTTGTATTAGTTACATTATTTACAATAGTAACATTAGTTGAATTAGTTACATTATACTAGTTACATTAGTTGTATTAGTTACATTATTTACAATAGTAACATTAGTTGAATTAGTTACATTATACTAGTTACATTAGTTGTATTAGTTACATTATTTACATTAGTAACATTAGTTTAATTAGTTACATTATATTAGTTACATTAGTTACATTATTTACAATAGTAACATTAGTTTTATTCTTAGTTACATTAGTTACAATAGTTACTGTATTTTTTATCTATTAGTTAACATAAATAACATTAAATACTAGAGCTCGGATTTTTCAGGACTTCTGAGATCCTGATCACATGATTGGTGGAACCCGGTGACATCACGTTTACCAACATGTTGTATACCAGCATTAATCCAAAGATCCAGGATTAGCAGTTTGATCAATAGAAAAATAAAGATCCATACATAAAGATCAATAAGTAAAAATCAATACAGAAATAAAGATCCATACAGATCAATACATGAAGATCAATAGAGAAATAAATATCCATAAATACCAATCAATAAATAAAGAGAAACAAAGATCCATAAATACCGATCAATAAATAAAGATCAATAAGGTGGTTTGTTGGACGAGAACCAGACATTAAAGGAAGAAAATGTTCCGGTTTGTCTTGTTTTGTTTTATTAATCGATCGATTAGCCATCACAGATCAATATAAATATTGACATTCTCTATTTCCCGTCATGTAAACGTTTTTAGAAATTCATTTGTAGAAAAATAGAAAATATAAGCAGAGAATCAGGAAAGACGTTTCCGTGACAACGACATCACATCAAGTCTTTGGTAAATAAATAGACCACCTGACGCAGGTGAGGCGTGACATCACCACGCCCACGTCAGCATCTGATAGGCTAGCCATTAGCTTCTTCACAGACATGGAAAACCAGCAGAAAGTCATTTCTGAGCATCAAAATAAACTTTAGCTTCTAAACTAGCGCCCATTGTTAGCAAGAATACAACGTAGCTACTAGCAGTTAGCATAGCTAGTGCTCATTGTTAGCATCAGCAGCTAGCTAACCCTAAACCTGCTCAATACTCCGGTTTGTCCCAGAACTTACATCTTCACGCTAGCATGCCGCGCTAACAAGTGTTAGCAAATGAGCTGCTGTGATGTAACATCAGTGCTGTCAGCAGCAGAAGCTTCAACGAGCTAAGCTAGCTAGCGCATATCACAACCTAGCTAAGGCAGCAGTTGGTGCCCACACTAGTTAGCATACAGCCTGCCTGCTAGCAATTAGCCAACTGGCTGGTGCACACTGAATAAAAGACGGTAGCATGAGAAGCTAGCGAGTTTGGGTGAAACAGGTAATGTTAAGGATCCATTTAGCTTCAGCTCTTAGCCCCTCCCACCAGCCCCCCTCGCGCCCCTCGACCCCCCAGCTGGTCTCACTCAGGTCTTTAGCCCCTGTTTGTAGGGCACAGGCGACTTAGCAGGATCTCTGAGTACACCTCATTCACTGGTCCTCTCACGTGGTAGGACGAGGACTTTGGTCCCGCCTCCTGCTCCGTGTCCAGCACAGAGGATTGGCTGTGGAGAGCCGGTCTGGCGCTGTGGGGGGCGGTCCTGTTGCTTGTGGACCTGGTTCCGTGTGAGGGTCCGGCCGACCCGACCTTCTCCACCTGCCAATCAAAAGAAGCAAATGTTTGATTGGTTCAAAAAAAAAAAAAAAAGCTTTGCTCTGATTGGTCCTGGAACCTGAACCCATTGGGACCAAGGACTGGTTCCACAAGGACAACCCGGCCCAGAGGGCAGCAGGCAGACCAGAGCAGGGGGGCCCGTCCAGCCACCCGGTCCAACCCCAAACCGGACCTGCTGTGGCAACGAACCCAAAACAGTCCGGGAGCAACGAAGCCAAACCAGTCCGGGGGCAACGAACCCAAAACAGTCCGGGGGCAACGAAGCCAAAACAGTCCGGGGGCAACGAAGCCAAAACAGTCCGGGGGCAACGAACCCAAAACAGTCCGGGGGCAACGAACCCAAAACAGTCCGGGGGCAACGAACCCAAAACAGTCCGGGGGCAACGAACCCAAAACAGTCCGGGCGCAACGAACCCAAAACAGTCCGGGGGCAACGAACCCAAAACAGTCCGGGGGCAACAAACCCAAAACAGTCCGGGCGCAACGAACCCAAAACAGTCCGGGGGCAACGAACCCAAAACAGTCCGGGGGCAACGAACCCAAAACAGTCCGGGGGCAACGAACCCAAAACAGTCCGGGGGCAACGAACCCAAAACAGTCCGGGGGCAACGAACCCAAAACAGTCCGGGGGCAACGAACCCAAAACAGTCCGGGGGCAACGAACCCAAAACAGTCCGGGGGCAACGAACCCAAAACAGTCCGGGGGCAACGAACCCAAAACAGTCCGGGGGCAACGAACCCAAAACAGTCCGGGGGCAACGAACCCAAAACAGTCCGGGGGCAACGAACCCAAAACAGTCCGGGGGCAACGAACCCAAAACAGTCCGGGGGCAGGTTGGGCTGAACCGGTGCGGGTTTGTTTGCATTCCGAGACGGCCCTCAGACAAACACCGGTGGAACCCGCTCTGATCATGTGATCCATGCCTCTGATCGATCGGCAGTCGCTAACCTCGTGGAAGTGACAGGCGCAGCGCCCCTGCAGGAACTCCTGGTGTCGCCCCATGGTGATGCTGAAGGTGTCGATCACCTCGTACCCATGATGCTTTGCTGCGTTGACGATCTGATAGTTCTCTCTGTAAAGATCTTGAACCTCAGTCTGAAAATGATTTCCAGAAACAAACCAGACAATGCTAACACAGCATTAGCTTCTCCAAAAGTCTAGCACAGTGTTAGCTTCTCCAAAAGGCTAACCAGGACCCGCTGTGTTAGCCTTTGGAGGCTCTAATGCTGTGTTAGCCTGTTGGAGGAGCTAACAGTGATGCTAACAGTAATGCTAACAGTAATGCTAACAGTGGGTTGACCTCAGGAACCCACCAGACTGAGGGAGCGGACCCCGTCTACAGGCAGGTGGAACCCCATCCCCAGAGACTTGACCACCACCAGGACGTCACCCAGAGACTCACTGTGGGGAAGGAGCACAAAGGTGTCGTCAAGGTAACTTCAATCCCACCAATACCTGTTTGGAGGACCAGGACCTGCTCAGACCAGGACCTGCTCAGACCAGGACCTGCTCAGACCAGGACAGGAGCCCCTCACCTGCCCAGCACCTCGCTGACCGTCCTCAGGTGGTCTGTGTTGAGCCACTGGACTCCTCCCACCACCAGAACCGTCTGGTTGGAGTTAGCCAGAGGTCGCGACCTTTAGGGGACAGACCCGTGAGCACCCTGACACCAGCGACCCCCAGGAGCCCCGGGACCCGACCCGCCGGCCTCACCTGTGGAGCAGCTGCAGCAGAGCCTGCCTGAAGGTGGGCCTGGACTTCCTGTCCAGCCAGAACTGGGGGTAGTAGGAGAAGCCCACCTGGGTCCGCCCCCCGTTCAGGCCCCGGTAGACCCGGGTGTCGTGGGCCCGCCCCCAGGCCTCCAAGCTGGCGTTGACTCGCTCCAGCAGGAAGTACATCATCCCCCGGTTGGTGGAGTCGCCGATGAACAGCACCTGAAGAGACGGGCGGGGTCAGGGGTCAGGACCGCCCAGGAAGGAGCACGGTCACATGACCTCACCTTCCTGTCCCTCAGACAGTCCTGCAGCCGCAGACGCCCCACCACCGGGTAGAAACAGCCCTCTGGTTGCCAGGCAACCGCCCTCCAATCACAGGTTCTGTTGTCTGAGCAGCTGAGACATGGAACCACCCACTGACCTGAGACAGGTGCGACAGGTGGGACGGGTGAGACGGGTGATACGGGCGAGACAGGTGAGACAGGTGGGACGGGTGGGACGGGTGATACGGGTGAGACAGGCGAGACAGGCGAGACAGGTGGGACGGGTGATACGGGTGAGACAGGCGAGACAGGCAAAGACAGATGAGACGGGTGAGACAGGTGAGACGGGTGAGACAGGTAAAGACAGATGAGACAGGTGAGACAGGTGAGACAGGTAAAGACAGATGAGACGGGTGAGACAGGTGAGACGGGTGAGACAGGTAAAGACAGATGAGACGGGTGAGACAGGTGAGACGGGTGAGACAGGTAAAGACAGATGAGACGGGTGAGACAGGTGAGACGGGTGAGACAGGTAAAGACAGATGAGACAGGTGAGACGGGTGAGGCAGGTGAGACGGGTGAGACAGGTAAAGACAGATGAGACAGGTGAGACGGGTGAGACAGTTAATTTTTTGTTTAGATGTTCAAACGTAAACAAAGAAACTGATTGGACCAGAGACGCTGCAGATGATGTCTGAGAACAGGAAGTGACATCATACCTGGGGCGTGTCCTGAGCTGCAGGCCTGCGGGGGGGTCCGTGGGGGGGTCTGGACCCTTGAGGGCTGGAGCCCACACGGCGTCCCGGGCCGGACCTGCAGACCGCAGTCCTGCACAGAACACAGGGTCAGAGCACCAGAGCCCCGCCCACCGGCACGGTGGTGGGCGGGGCCAACCCTGAAGAATGCCTCAGATCTCCCAGAATGCACCAGCCCTCCCCTCTGAACTCTCACAGATCTGTGGCGAGCGTCATCCCCAGGGTCAGAGGTCAAACAAACCGGCCCAGCTCCGCCCGAGGGCCCCGTGGGAGCCACCGGGTCTGGCCCCGACTTCAGAGGCGCACATACACACACACACACACACACACACACACACACACACACTCACACACACACACTCAAACACACACACACACACACACACACACACACTCACACACACACACTCAAACACACACACACACACTTACACACACACTCACACACACACACTCAAACACACACACACACACACACACACTCGAACACACACTCACACACACTCACACACTCACACACACACTCGAACACACACACACTCACACACACACACACACACACACACACTCAAACACACACACACACACACACACACACAGACACACACACACACACACTCAAACACACACACACACACACACACAGACACACACACACACACTCAAACACACACACACACAGACACACACGCGAACACACACACACACACACACACACAGACACACACGCGAACACACACACACACACACACACACAGACACACACACGCGAACACACACACACACTCAAACACACACAGACACACACACACACTCGAACACACACACACACACTCGAACACACACACACACACAGACACCACAAACACACCACACAGACACACTCAAACACACACACACACAACACACACACAGACACAACTCAAACACACACACACACACACACACAGACACACACACACTCAAACACACACACACACACACACACACACTCGAACACACACACACACCACACACAACACACACACACTCGAACACACACACACACACTCGAACACACACACACACACAAAACCACACACACACACACACACACACAGACACACTCAAACAACACACACACACACACACACACAACACACACACACACAAACACACACACACACCACAACACACTCGAACACACACACAGACACCACACACACACACACACACACACACACACACACACACACCACAATACACACCACCGACACACACACAACAACACACACCAAACAACACACACACACACACAGACACACTCAAACACACACACACACACACACACACACACACACACAGACACACTCAAACACACACACACACACACACACACTCGAACACACACACACACACACACACACACACACACACACATACTCGAACACACACACACACACACACACACACACACACGCTACATTCTGCACGGGGGCGTCGCTCCTCTCAACAAAGTGAGACAAGAAAACTTAACAGGGATTTTCTTGTTGGAGGGGGCTCAGTGTCAGCGGACCCGGCGCTGATCCGGTCAGCAGCGCCGCCGATGGACACGCCCACCGCCTTTCATCCCGCTGTCGCCACGACGACCGCTGAGGAGCTTCTGTTTCTATCAGAGTTCAGCAAACACCCAGAAGATCTGAGGAGCCTTCAAAGCAGATGGGGGGGGTCTGATGGGGAGGGGTCCATCATCTGATGATGAAGGGATCATTGTCTGATGGGGGGGTATCATTGTCTGATGATGGGGGGGTACCATTGTCTAATGGGGGGCAGTCCATCGTCTGATGATGGGGGGGACCACTGTCTGATGGGGGGGCGGTTCTCCTCCCATCACTACAGGCCCGGTTCAGAGGTGGGGGGTCGTTAGTGGGTCCAGCTGGTCCCACATCCGACTTGAAGTGACCCCCCAGCGAACCAGACTGATCCGGATCAGGGTCACATGACCAGCGCCGTCGCCGCGTGAGGCGCTAATGCTAACTAGCACAGGCACCTGGAGCTACAGCGCTAACAGTAGCAGAGGGACTTATTAGCTTGTTAGCAACCAGCTAACAAGCTAATAAGCCAGACGGATAATATTCCGTCTAGTTGCTAATGGAGACAGATCGCCCCCCATCTCTGACCACAGCTCAGGTGTGTCACCTGTTAGCCGTTAGCATCCAGCCATTAGCACGTAGATACATAGGGGGTGTGGCCACGTCGCTTTGAAAGGATACGCCCACGACAACACCTGACCTACCTGCACGAAGCCACACATCATGTGATCTCCAAACATGGGCAGACTGGGCCGGCTCTCGCGGAACACGTGGACAGTGTAGGTCGCCATGACGACAGGCTCCGGCCCGGCGCCATCCGTCACCAGGATGCTGATCCTGCTGTTGCCGAGGCCGACCGGGTAGTTCGCCATCCTGACAACAAAACCCGTCAAAGGCGTGCCCCGTGAGGTCAGAGGTCAGGGTCCCGGGGCGGGCCTCACCTGGGGCCCCCCTGCTCGTCCAGGTGGACCCGGCAGGCGGGGGAGGCGGGTTCTGGCCGGATGCGAACCGTCACCGTGTCAAAGGTCACCTCAGCGTGGTACTGCTTCACCCAGGGGCTAAAGGGCGGGGTCAGAGTGAGGGGCGGGGCTGTGTAGATCTGTCGGAGGTGGGGGTCCACACAGGGCCCTGGGGGTCCAACCAACCAGGTTAGAGACATCACAGGTTGTCATGGCAACCGCCAGCAGCTTTACTTAAAGGAAGCTGCCCACCAAATAACGTTCAAAAACTTGGCTGTGACTCCGCCCGCTAGCTCCGCCTCCCTTCAAAATAAAAGTCTGTCTCTGCTCCAGTTTGTTATCAGGTCCCTTCAAAATAAAAGTCTGTCTCTGCTCCAGTTTGTTATCAGGTCCCTTCAAAATAAAAGTCTGTCTCTGCTCCAGTTTGTTATCAGGTCCCTTCAAAATAAAAGTCTGTCTCTGCTCCAGTTTGTTATCAGGTCCCTTCAAAATAAAAGTCTGTCTCTGCTCCAGTTTGTTATCAGGTCCCTTCAAAATAAAAGTCTGTCTCTGCTCCAGTTTGTTATCAGGTCCCTTCAAAATAAAAGTCTGTCTCTGCTCCAGTTTGTTTATCAGGTCCCTTCAAAATAAAAGTCTGTCTCTGCTCCAGTTTGTTTATCAGGTCCTATCAAAATAAAAGCTCCACCAGCCCCGCCTCCACAGCAACTTTTCTAAATGAGCATTGACATGTATTAGACCACTCCCCTTCAGGGTTAGCACACGCCTCCTTCAAGCGTCTCACCTCCACCAGTGCCGGCCGGTGCTCGCTCCGTCTCATTGGTCCTGTGGGGATCAAGAGGAGGCGGTTGTGACAGCAGCAGAGGCGGGGCTTCACAGCGGCGGTGAGGGGGTGGGACTCACGTGATGCCGCTCCTCCGTCGCTCGTAGAAACATGCGATCCCCACCAGGAGGTCAGAGATGCTGCGTGGACTGGAGGATGAGGAGGACGAAGACGACGCGCCGGGATGCAGCTGCAGAGAGGAAGGTCACACGTGATTGGTCGACATCGGCAGACAGGGGGACGGCAGCGTGGAGGCGGGCCTACCGGGAGGAAGGGCGACGACGTCTTCATCAGTCGTTGGAACTGCAGCAGGAGCAGGAAGTCGATGTCCGACAGACAGACGCTGCCCGTCGCTCTGCAGCTGCCGTCCTGCCGCAAGAAAACTTTATTTAAACGCCTTCTGGATACAGATCTGCTCTCTGCATCTGATTGGCTGGCAGCCATCTCACCTTTCTGCCCCGCCTCCCTGACCACAGGGGCATGCTCGGCAACAGGAAGTGAAGCGTGTCCTCCAGGATCAGGTCTCTGGTGATCTGTCTGTCAAACGGGTCGCTCAGAGACCAGAGGGTGAGGTCAGGGTCCACCTGGGGGGGCCAGGGTGGGGGAGAGAGGGAGGAGGAAGAGGAGGGTGGGGGAGGAGGAGGAAGAGGGGGAGGAAGACAAGTCTTCATCAGTCTCATGCTGCCCTCTAGTGGTCGACCTGCCTTCAGAGGAACGACATGGGGGGGTCAAACTCATTTACACTGGGGGCCACATCAGCATCACGGCTGTCCTCAAAGGGCCAGATGGAACTAATAAATGTAACTAATAAATGTAACTCAATGTAATGTAACTAAATGTAACTACTCCTTAATGTAACTAATAAATGTAACTAAATGTAACTACTCCTTAATGTAACTAATAAATGTAACTAAATGTAACTCAATGTAATGTAACTAAATGTAACTACTCCTTAATGTAACTAATAAATGTAACTAAATGTAACTCAATGTAATGTAACTAAATGTAACTACTCCTTAATGTAACTAATAAATGTAACTAAATGTAACTCAATGTAATGTAACTAAATGTAACTACTCCTTAATGTAACTAATAAATGTAACTAAATGTAACTCAATGTAATGTAACTAAATGTAACTACTCCTTAATGTAACTAATAAATGTAACTAAATGTAACTCAATGTAATGTAACTAAATGTAACTACTCCTTAATGTAACTAATAAATGTAACTAAATGTAACTCAGTGTAATGTAACTAAATGTAACTACTCCTTAATGTAACTAATAAATGGAACTAAATGTAACTCAATGTAATGTAACTAAATGTAACTACTCCTTAATGTAACTAATAAATGTAACTAATAAATGTAACTCAATGTAATGTAACTAAATGTAACTACTCCTTAATGTAACTAATAAATGTAACTAAATGTAACTCAATGTAATGTAACTAAATGTAACTACTCCTTAATGTAACTAATAAATGTAACTAAATGTAACTCAATGTAATGTAACTAAATGTAACTACTCCTTAATGTAACTAATAAATGTAACTAAATGTAACTCAATGTAATGTAACTAAATGTAACTACTCCTTAATGTTACTAATAAATGTAACTAAATGTAACTCAATGTAATGTAACTAAATGTAACTACTCCTTAATGTAACTAATAAATGTAACTAAATGTAACTCAATGTAATGTAACTAAATGTAACTACTCCTTAATGTAACTAATAAATGTAACTAAATGTAACTCAATGTAATGTAACTAAATGTAACTACTCCTTAATGTAACTAATAAATGTAACTAAATGTAACTCAATGTAATGTAACTAAATGTAACTACTCCTTAATGTAACTAATAAATGTAACTAAATGTAACTCAATGTAATGTAACTAAATGTAACTACTCCTTAATGTAACTAATAAATGTAACTAAATGTAACTCAATGTAATGTAACTAAATGTAACTACTCCTTAATGTAACTAATAAATGTAACTAAATGTAACTCAATGTAATGTAACTAAATGTAACTACTCCTTAATGTAACTAATAAATGTAACTAAATGTAACTCAATGTAATGTAACTAAATGTAACTACTCCTTAATGTAACTAATAAATGTAACTAAGTGTAACTCAATGTAATGTAACTAAATGTAACTACTCCTTAATGTAACTAATAAATGTAACTAAATGTAACTCAATGTAATGTAACTCAATGTAACTACTCCTTAATGTAACTAATAAATGTAACTAAATGTAACTACTCCTTAATGTAACTAATAAATGTAACTAAATGTAACTCAATGTAATGTAACTAAATGTAACTACTCCTTAATGTAACTAATAAATGTAACTAAATGTAACTCAATGTAATGTAACTAAATGTAACTACTCCTTAATGTAACTAATAAATGTAACTAAATGTAACTCAATGTAATGTAACTAAATGTAACTACTCCTTAATGTAACTAATAAATGTAACTAAATGTAACTCAATGTAATGTAACTAAATGTAACTACTCCTTAATGTAACTAATAAATGTAACTAAATGTAACTCAATGTAATGAAACTAAATGTAACTACTCCTTAATGTAACTAATAAATGTAACTAAATGTAACTCAATGTAATGTAACTAAATGTAACTACTCCTGAATGTAACTAATAAATGTAACTCAATGTAACTCAATGTAATGTAACTAAATGTAACTACTCCTTAATGTAACTAATAAATGTAACTAAATGTAACTAAATGTAACTCAATGTAATGTAACTAAATGTAACTACTCCTTAATGTAACTAATAAATGTAACTAAATGTAACTCAATGTAATGTAACTAAATGTAACTACTCCTTAATGTAACTAATAAATGTAACTAAATGTAACTCAATGTAATGTAACTAAATGTAACTACTCCTTAATGTAACTAATAAATGTAACTAAATGTAACTCAATGTAATGTAACTAAATGTAACTACTCCTTAATTTAACTAATAAATGTAACTAAATGTAACTCAATGTAATGTAACTAAATGTAACTACTCCTTAATGTAACTAATAAATGTAACTAAATGTAACTACTCCTTAATGTAACTAATAAATGTAACTAAATGTAACTCAATGTAATGTAACTAAATGTAACTACTCCTTAATGTAACTAATAAATGTAACTAAATGTAACTACTACTTAATGTAACTAATAAATGTAACTAAATGTAACTCAATGTAATGTAACTAAATGTAACTACTCCTTAATGTAACTAATAAATGTAACTAAATGTAACTCAATGTAATGTAACTAAATGTAACTACTCCTTAATGTTAAATCAGTGAATTTTTGACTTATTCTAGTTCCAAACATTACAGTTAGACAGAAAAAACATGTTTGTTTGTTTCTCTGTTCTAACATAAATCCTTTTCATTTGTCAGGTTATTAAACCCACAGAACTCCATCAATCAAGGATCAAACTATCAATCAATAAAGAAAAATAACATCAGACACAAGTTAGGACGTTAACTTTGTTCACAACGTTTAGTCAGAGTTCAAATGGGCTGAACTACTGCATTGTGGGAAATGTAGTTTTGGTCAAAGAACACTTTTGACCTATTTATTTTTGGACACTCTGATCTTTAATGTTCTCGTGGGCCACATTAAATGATGTGGAGGGCCACATTTGGCCCCCGGGCCTCGAGTTTGACACATATGCTCGACAGTGATCCCTCGTTCCTTGTGGTTAATGCGTTCCAGGACCATTCATGAAAAACAAAATTCTGCAATCGAGTGACAATTTATCTTATTATTTATGGTAATTTAAATGTTTCTGAACCCCCCCATACTGATATTAAACCACCTTCTATCTGTATTACCTTTAAAACACTGATAGACTGTTTAAAGCACTTTTAAGTGTTTCTTTAACACACAGAAGTGCACTCCGTTCCGTGAGTCTCCAAACACAGCACACTTCCGGATGCTGTCAGCCAATAGAAGGCGCGTACGGGATCATGTGACTACCTACTAAAAATCAGCGATGTAGTGACACCGTGCATCTTGAAGCGCAAACAAGCGAGGAGCCTGTTTGTTATCCGCCATCAATCAAACCCATCGATCAATAGAGAGAAGGACCCGCCTCAAACCCATCGATCAATAGACTCACCTGAACGACCACAGGTGTGACGGAGCCGCTGAGGAGCAGAGTGAAGGTCAGCAGCTGGTAACACAACACACACCTGGAACACACAAGCACCGCCCACAAGGACACGCCCATCAACACCTGTGCTCACCTGCATGATGTCACAGCAGGTCTCTTCTACTGGACCCCGCCAAAGTAAAAGCCTCTGTCTCTCTAGAATGCTTGTTTCCCATCAAAATGA
Source organism: Antennarius maculatus (assembly GCA_013358685.1). Lineage (NCBI taxonomy): Eukaryota > Metazoa > Chordata > Actinopteri > Lophiiformes > Antennariidae > Antennarius > Antennarius maculatus. The sequence goes on along the minus strand of JABVMC010000049.1, from coordinate 54,561 downwards.
GATTCAATCGCATATTTTTAGTTATTGATTATCCAACATATCCCCACTTAAACTGACACTTTACTTTGAAATTCATCAAGCACTTCCTGCGTCTACCTTAAGCACCAGAGCTGGACCAGAACAGGAACCAGCAACCACCAGGAACTGGATGAATCAACCACAGACTTGTTTACCTGCTGAGGGCCTCCTGCTTCTGATTGGTTGAAACAGCTACTGTCAGCACATCACCTATGACCTTCTTCACCTGCTGCAAAGCCTCATGGGATGTCACTGGTCCCAGCTGCTGCAGCAGGAGCTTCCTGAGCTGAGAAGGGATGAAAGGGCGGAGCTTCAGCAACAACACCCCTAATCAGTCATCAATACCCAATCAATGAACACCAGGTCACACCCACAACAACAAACAGAAGACCAGGGACTGACCTTTGTGACACGCCCCCTTGGCTCTTGATTGGTCTTCACTACGCTGATGTCATGCAAGAAGGAAGTCAGTGGCTTCACAGACGTCACGAGAACGTAAATATTCACCATAGCAACGAGCGCCGGAGGTGGAGCTCTGGCAGGTGGGGGACTGGAGGAGAAGAGATCAGAGGCTGTACCATAAAGCTGGATTACGTTAGTGAGATAACTTCAGGCTTAACCCTGGCTCTTTGGTACCATGAAGGTGGCTGACTTTCTATCGGGCTACGTTGTCGTGGTAACCTATGCTGAACACCTGACCTGCTCTGGAGCAGGATAAGTTCAGGGTAAGAGCTCAGCAGGTATAACAGCCCCACCTACTGACCAATCAGAGCTCAGCAGGTATAACAGCCCCACCTACTGACCAATCAGAGCTCAGCAGGTATAACAGCCTCACCTACTGACCAATCAGAGCTCAGCAGGTATAACAGCCCCACCTACTGACCAATCAGAGCTCAGCAGGTATAACAGCCTCACCTACTGACCAATCAGAGCTCAGCAAGTATAACAGCCCCACCTACTGACCAATCAGAGCTCAGCAGGTATAACAGCTCCACCTACTGACCAATCAGAGCTCAGCAGGTATAACAGCCCCACCTACTGACCAATCAGAGCTCAGCAGGTATAACGGCCCCACCTACTGACCAATCAGAGCTCAGCAGGTATAACGGCCCCACCTACTGACCAATCAGAGCTCAGCAGGTATAACAGCTCCACCTACTGACCAATCAGAGCTCAGCAGGTATAACAGCCCCACCTACTGACCAATCAGAGCTCAGCAGGTATAACAGCTCCACCTACTGACCAATCAGAGCTCAGCAGGTGTAACAGCCCCACCTACTGACCAATCAGAGCTCAGCAGGTATAACGGCCCCACCTACTGACCAATCAGAGCTCAGCAGGTATAACGGCCCCACCTACTGACCAATCAGTTCTCTTAGAAAATGTTCTGTCCGTTTCATGAGAACCTGGTGGATCTTGGTCCACAGCTTGTGTGAAGAGCGCTCAGGCAGAGAGAATATTTAGAGATGGCTGTAATCCGTTGGATTACCTGAACAATCAGTGTAGAAAGGTCCAGGTTTTGGGGAGGGGGTTCCATTACATCTGTCAGCTGCTGGAGCCTTACGTCAGGAATGGAACCCAACCACGCGCTGACAGTCCCACACACAGGGTGCATTGCACTGAGGGGTTTTACCACCGTTAATATATTTCTTAGTGATGTTTAATTATTATGATGTCCTTAAATCCCTCGTTGGATGGGTTACAAGCAAGACACAGATAAAATACCATTAATCAATTATTTAAGTAAATCATGGATTGATTGATTGATTGATTGATTGATTGGTACTTTTATGTTTTCTGTTGGCGATGCTGAAAACCTGGGGGAGAACACAGTATGTAGAGCTATTCATAAAGTGGGGGGGCTACAATCACATGCCATAATGAAAAATGTGGTACACACACACATTTATGGAACACACACACGTTACTGTAGTCAGATATACAAGTGCAGTCATAGTGGGGATGTACTATTAGAATGACACTAACTTCCATCGACACAGTCGGACATGTTTTCCCAGCAATCCTTGCTCCGTTTGGCAGCTGCAACTGTGTTGCTCTTAGCCTGGATTATTGATTTGTATTGATCCTATTTATTGATTATTATTGTTCGCTCCTCCGTTGTGAAATATGCGGCTCGGGCCGCTTTGTTGCATGTTTGTGATTGGTCGCATGCAGCAAACTCCGCCCTTTTTACGTGAGCGCACACAGATCTAGAGTGGACACGTCTGAACTGAGTTAGTGAGTTGATAGCTTTATGGTACCGAACATCCGGAGGGGGGGTGTCTCAGTAAGTGAAGCCAGATAAGTCAGAGGAAGCCCGGCTAAGTTAATTCAGCTTTATGGTACAGGTGTCTGGTCAGCTCAGCTGTTTAAACTAGTCTCTTCTACAGGTGTTTAAACTAGTCTCTTCTTCAGGTGTTTTTAACTTGTCTCTACTTCATGTGTTTAAACTAGTCTCTACTTCAGGTGTTTAAACTAGTCTCTTCTTCAGGTGTTTAAACTAGTCTGTCCTTCATGTGTTTAAACTAGTCTCTTCTACAGGTGTTTAAACTAGTCTCTACTTCAGGTGTTTAAACTAGTCTCTACTTCAGGTGTTTAAACTAGTCTGTCCTTCATGTGTTTAAACTAGTCTCTTCTACAGGTGTATAAACTAGTCTTGTCTTCAGGTGTTTAAACTAGTCTGTCCTTCATGTGTTTAAACTAGTCTCTTCTACAGGTGTATAAACTAGTCTCTTCTTCAGGTGTTTTAAAGTAGTCTCTTTTCAGGTGTTTAAACTAGTCTCTTTTCAGGTGTTTAAACTAGTCTCTACTTCAGGTGTTTAAACTAGTCTCTACTTCAGGTGTTTTTAACTTGTCTCTACTTCATGTGTTTAAACTAGGCTCCTTACAGGTGTTTTAAACTAGTCTCTACTGTAGGTGTTTACAATAGTCTTTTTTCAGGTGTTTAAACTAGTCTCTTCTACAGGTGTTTAAACTAGTCTCTACTTCAGGTGTTTTTAACTTGTCTCTACTTCATGTGTTTAAACTAGGCTCCTTACAGGTGTTTTAAACTAGTCTCTACTGTAGGTGTTTACAATAGTCTTTTTTCAGGTGTTTAAACTAGTCTCTTCTACAGGTGTATAAACTAGTCTCTTCTTCAGGTGTTTTAAAGTAGTCTCTTTTCAGGTGTTTAAACTAGTCTCTTTTCAGGTGTTTAAACTAGTCTCTTCTACAGGTGTTTAAACTAGTCTCTACTTCAGGTGTTTTTAACTTGTCTCTACTTCATGTGTTTAAACTAGTCTCCTTACAGGTGTTTTAAACTAGTCTCTACTGTAGGTGTTTACAATAGTCTTTTTTCAGGTGTTTAAACTAGTCTCTTTTCAAGTGTTTAAACTTGTCTCTACTTCAGGTGTTTTAAACTAGTCTCTTCTTCAGGTGTTTAAACTAGTCTCTACTTCAGGTGTTTAAACTAGTCTCCTTTCAGGTGTTTTAAACTAGTCTCTTCTCCAGGTGTTTAAACTAGTCTCTTTTCAGGTGTTTTAAACTAGTCTCTACTTCAGGTGTTTTAAACTAGTCTCTTCTCCAGGTGTCTAAACTAGTCTCTTCTCCTGGTGCGTGAACTAGTCTCTTCTTCAGGTGTGTAAACTAGTCTCTACTTCAGGTGTTTAAACTAGTCTCTTTTCACGTGTTTTAAACTAGTCTCTACTTCAGGTGTTTAAACTTATCTCTACTTCAGGTGTTTAAACAAGTCTCTTTTCAGGTGTTTTAAACTAGTCTCTACTTCAGGTGTTTTAAACTAGTCTCTTCTCCAGGGGTCTAAGCTAGTCTCTTCTCCAGGTGTCTCAACTAGTCTCTATTTCAGGTGTTTAAACTAGTCACTTCTTCAGGTGTCTAAAAAAGTCTCTAATCCAGGTGTTTAAACTAGTCTCTTCTTCTTCGGGTGTTTAATCTAGTCTCTTCTTCTTCAGGTGTTTAAACTAGTCTCTTTTTTAGGTGTTTAAACTAGTCTCTACTTCAGGTGTTTTTAACTTGTCTCTACTTCAGGTGTTTAATCTAGTCTCCTTACAGGTGTTTTAAACTAGTCTCTACTTTAGGTGTTTAAACTAGTCTTTTGTCAGGTGTTTAAACTAGTCTCTACTTCAGGTGTTTAAACTAGTCTTTTTTCAGGTGTTTAAACTAGTCTCTTTTCAAGTGTTTAAACTTGTCTCTACTTCAGGTGTTTTAAATTAGTCTCTTCTTCAGGTGTTTAAACTAGTCTCTACTTCAGGTGTTTAAACTAGTCTCCTTTCAGGTGTTTTAAACTAGTCTCTTCTCCAGGTGTTTAAACTAGTCTCTACTTCAGGTGTTTAAACTAGTCTTTTCTACAGGTGTTTAAACTAGTCTTGTCTTCAGGTGTCTAAACTAGTCTCTACTTCAGGTGTCTAAACAAGTCTGTCCTTCAGGTGTTTAAACTAGTCTCTTCTACAGGTGTTTTAAAGTAGTCTCTTTTCAGGTGTTTAAACTAGTCTCTTTTCAGGTGTTTAAACTAGTCTCTTCTACAGGTGTTTAAACTAGTCTCTACTTCAGGTGTTTTTAACTTGTCTCTACTTCATGTGTTTAAACTAGTCTCCTTACAGGTGTTTTAAACTAGTCTCTACTGTAGGTGTTTACAATAGTCTTTTTTCAGGTGTTTAAACTAGTCTCTTTTCAAGTGTTTAAACTTGTCTCTACTTCAGGTGTTTTAAACTAGTCTCTTCTTCAGGTGTTTAAACTAGTCTCTACTTCAGGTGTTTAAACTAGTCTCCTTTCAGGTGTTTTAAACTAGTCTCTTCTCCAGGTGTTTAAACTAGTCTCTACTTCAGGTGTTTAAACTAGTCTTTTCTACAAGTGTTTAAAATAGTCTTGTCTTCAGGTGTCTAAACTAGTCTCTTCTTCAGGTGTTTAAACTAGTCTGTCTTTCATGTGTTTAAACTAGTCTCTTCTACAGGTGTTTAAACTAGTCTCTACTTCAGGTGTTTAAACTAATCTCTACTTCAGGTGTTTAAACTAGTCTCTACTTCAGGTGCTTAAACTAGTCTCTTCTACTTCGGGTGTTTAATCTAGTCTCTTCTTCTTTGGGTGTTTAAACTAGTCTCTTTTTCAGGTGTTTTAAACTAGTCTCTACTTCAGGTGTATAAACAAGCCTCTTCTTCAGGTGTTTAAACTAGTCTCTTTTCAGATGTTTAAACTAGTCTCTTCTACAGGTGTTTAAACTAGTCTCTTCTTCAGGTGTTTAAACTAGTCTCTACTTCAGGTGTTTAAACTAGTCTCCTTTCAGGTGTTTTAAACTAGTCTCTTTTCAGGTGTTTAAACTAGTCTTGTCGTCAGGTGTCTAAACTAGTCTCTACTTCAGGTGTCTAAATAAGTCTGTCCTTCAGGTGTTTAAACTAGTCTCTTCTTCAGGTGTTTTAAAGTAGTCTCTTTTCAGGTGTTTAAACTAGTCTCTTTTCAGGTGTTTAAACTAGTCTCTTCTACAGGTTTTTAAACTAGTCTCTACTTCAGGTGTTTTTAACTTGTCTCTACTTCATGTGTTTAAACTAGTCTCCTTACAGGTGTTTTAAACTAGTCTCTTCTTCAGATGTGTAAACTAGTCTCTACTTCAGGTGTTTAAACTAGTCTCTTTTCACGTGTTTTAAACTAGTCTCTACTTCAGGTGTTTAAACTAGTCTCTTTTCAGGTGTTTTAAACTAGTCTCTACTTCAGGTGTTTAAACTAGTCTCTTTTTTAGGTGTTTAAACTAGTCTCTACTTCAGGTGTTTTTAACTTGTCTCTACTTCAGGTGCTTAAACTAGTCTCCTTACAGGTGTTTTAAACTAGTCTCTACTTTAGGTGTTTAAACTAGTCTTTTTTCAGGTGTTTTAAACTAGTCTCTTCTCCAGGTGTTTAAACTAGTCTCTTCTACAGGTGTTTAAACTAGTCTCGTCATCAGGTGTCTAAACTAGTCTCTACTTCAGGTGTCTAAACTAGTCTGTCCGTCAGGTGTTTAAACTAGTCTGTCCGTCAGGTGTTTAAACTAGTCTCTTCTACAGGTGTATAAACTAGTATCTTCGTCAGGTCTTTAAACTAGACTCTTCCTCAGGTGTTTAAACTAGTCTCCTTTCAGGTGTTTAAACTAGTCTCTTCTTCAGGTCTTTAAACTAGTCTCTACTTCAGGTGTTTAAACTAGTCTCTACTTCAGGTGTTTAAACTAGTGTCTTCTTCAGGTGTTTAAACTAGTCTCTACTTCAGGTGTTTAAACTAGTCTCTTCTTCAGGTGTTTTAAACCAGTCTCTACTTCAGGTGTTTAAACTAGTCTCTTCTTCAGGTGTTTTAAACTAGTCTCTACTTCAGGTGTTTTAAACTAGTCTCTAATTCAGGTGTTTAAACTAGTCTCTAATTCAGGTGCTTAAACTAGTCTCTACTTCAGGTGTTTAAACTAGTCTCTACTTCAGGTGTTTAAAGTAGTCTCTAATTCAGGTGCTTAAACTAGTCTCTACTTCAGGTGTTTAAACTAGTCTCTACTTCAGGTGTTTAAAGTAGTCTCTACTTCAGGTGTTTAAACTAGTCTCTACTTCAGGTGTTTAAATTAGTCTCTTCTTCATGTGTTTAAACTAGTCTCTACTTCGGGTTTTTAAACTAGTCTCTTCTTCAGGTGTTTAAACTAGTCTCTTCTTCAGGTTTTTAAACTAGTCTCTACTTCAGGTGTTTAAACTAGTCTCTTCTTCAGGTGTTTAAACTAGTCTCTACTTCAGGTGTTTTAAACCAGTCTCTACTTCAGGTGTTTAAACCAGTCTCTTCTTCAGGTGTTTTAAACTAGTCTCTACTTCAGGTGTTTTAAACTAGTCTCTAATTCAGGTGCTTAAACTAGTCTCTACTTCAGGTGTTTAAACTAGTCTCTACTTCAGGTGTTTAAACTAGTCTCTAATTCAGGTGCTTAAATTAGTCTCTACTTCGGGTTTTTAAACTAGTCTCTTCTTCAGGTGTTTAAACTAGTCTCTTCTTCAGGTTTTTAAAACTAGTCTCTACTTCAGGTGTTTAAACTAGTCTCTTCTTCAGGTGTTTAAACTAGTCTCTACTTCAGGTGTTTAAACTAGTCTCCTTTCAGGTGTTTTAAACTAGTCTCTATTCAGGTGTTTAAACTAGTCTCTTCTTCAGGTCTTTAAACTAGTCTCTACTTCAGGTGTTTAAACTAGTCTCCTTTCAGGTGTTTAAACTAGTCTCTTCTTCAGGTCTTTAAACTAGTCTCTACTTCAGGTGTTTAAACTAGTCTCCTTTCAGGTGTTTAAATTAGTCTCTTCTTCAGGTCTTTAAACTAGTCTCTACTTCAGGTGTTTAAACTAGTCTCTTCTTCAGGTGTTTAAACTAGTCTCTACTTCAGGTGTTTAAACTAGTCTCTTTTAAGGTGTTTAAACTAGTCTCTTATTCAGGTGTTTTAAACTAGTCTCTACTTCAGGTGTTTTAAACTAGTCTCTAATTCAGGTGCTTAAACTAGTCTCTTCTTCAGGTGTTGAAACTAGTCTCTTCTTCAGGTGTTTAAACTAGTCTCTAATTCAGGTGCTTAAATTAGTCTCTACTTCGGGTTTTTAAACTAGTCTCTTCTTCAGGTGTTTAAACTAGTCTCTTCTTCAGGTGTTTAAACTAGTCTCTACTTCAGGTGTTTAAACTAGTCTCCTTTCAGGTGTTTTAAACTAGTCTCTTTTCAGGTGTTTAAACTAGTCTCTTCTTCAGGTGTTTAAACTAGTCTCTACTTCAGGTGTTTAAACTAGTCTCCTTTCAGGTGTTTAAACTAGTCTCTTCTTCAGGTCTTTAAACTAGTCTCTACTTCAGGTGTTTAAACTAGTCTCCTTTCAGGTGTTTAAATTAGTCTCTTCTTCAGGTCTTTAAACTAGTCTCTACTTCAGGTGTTTAAACTAGTCTCTTCTTCAGGTGTTTAAACTAGTCTCTACTTCAGGTGTTTAAACCAGTCTCTTTTCAGGTGTTTAAACTAGTCTCTTCTTCAGGTGTTTAAATTAGTCTCTTCTTCAGGTCTTTAAACTAGTCTCTACTTCAGGTGTTTAAACTAGTCTCTATTTCAGGTGTTTTAAACTAGTCTCTACTTCAGGTGTTTTAAACTAGTCTCTAATTCAGGTGCTTAAACTAGTCTCTACTTCAGGTGTTTAAACTAGTCTCTACTTCAGGTGTTTAAACTAGTCTCTACTTCAGGTGTTTAAACTAGTCTCTTCTTCAGGTGTTTAAATTAGTCTCTTCTTCAGGTCTTTAAACTAGTCTCTACTTCAGGTGTTTAAACTAGTCTCTATTTCAGGTGTTTAAACTAGTCTCTTCTTCAGGTGTTTAAACTAGTCTCTACTTCAGGTGTTTAAACTAGTCTCTTCTTCAGGTGTTTAAACTAGTCTCTACTTCAGGTGTTTAAACTAGTCTCTTCTTCAGGTGTTTTAAACTAGTCTCTACTTCAGGTGTTTTAAACCAGTCTCTACTTCAGGTGTTTAAACTAGTCTCTTCTTCAGGTGTTTTAAACTAGTCTCTACTTCAGGTGTTTTAAACTATTTTCTAATTCAGGTGCTTAAACTAGTCTCTACTTCAGGTGTTTAAACTAGTCTCTACTTCAGGTGTTTAAACTAGTCTCTACTTCAGGTGTTTAAAGTAGTCTCTACTTCAGGTGTTTAAACTAGTCTCTTCTTCAGGTGTTTAAATTAGTCTCTTCTTCAGGTGTTTAAACTAGTCTCTACTTCGGGTTTTTAAACTAGTCTCTTCTTCAGGTGTTTAAACTAGTCTCTTCTTCAGGTTTTTAAACTAGTCTCTACTTCAGGTGTTTAAACTAGTCTCTTCTTCAGGTGTTTAAACTAGTCTCTACTTCAGGTGTTTTAAACCAGTCTCTACTTCAGGTGTTTAAACTAGTATCTTCTTAAGGTGTTTTAAACTAGTCTCTACTTCAGGTGTTTTAAACTAGTCTCTAATTCAGGTGCTTAAACTAGTCTCTACTTCAGGTGTTTAAACTAGTCTCTACTTCAGGTGTTTAAACTAGTCTCTTCTTCAGGTGTTTAAACTAGTCTCTTCTTCAGGTGTTTAAACTAGTCTCTAATTCAGGTGCTTAAATTAGTCTCTACTTCGGGTTTTTAAACTAGTCTCTTCTTCAGGTGTTTAAACTAGTCTCTTCTTCAGGTTTTTAAAACTAGTCTCTACTTCAGGTGTTTAAACTAGTCTCTTCTTCAGGTGTTTAAACTAGTCTCTACTTCAGGTGTTTAAACTAGTCTCCTTTCAGGTGTTTTAAACTAGTCTCTTATAAGGTGTTTAAACTAGTCTCTTCTTCAGGTCTTTAAACTAGTCTCTACTTCAGGTGTTTAAACTAGTCTCCTTTCAGGTGTTTAAACTAGTCTCTTCTTCAGGTCTTTAAACTAGTCTCTACTTCAGGTGTTTAAACTAGTCTCCTTTCAGGTGTTTAAATTAGTCTCTTCTTCAGGTCTTTAAACTAGTCTCTACTTCAGGTGTTTAAACTAGTCTCTTCTTCAGGTCTTTAAACTAGTCTCTACTTCAGGTGTTTAAACTAGTCTCTTTTCAGGTGTTTAAACTAGTCTCTTCTTCAGGTGTTTTAAACTAGTCTCTATTTCAGGTGTTTTAAACTAGTCTCTAATTCAGGTGCTTAAACTAGTCTCTTCTTCAGGTGTTGAAACTAGTCTCTTCTTCAGGTGTTTAAACTAGTCTCTAATTCAGGTGCTTAAATTAGTCTCTACTTCGGGTTTTTAAACTAGTCTCTTCTTCAGGTGTTTAAACTAGTCTCTTCTTCAGGTTTTTAAAACTAGTCTCTACTTCAGGTGTTTAAACTAGTCTCTTCTTCAGGTGTTTAAACTAGTCTCTTCTTCAGGTGTTTAAACTAGTCTCTACTTCAGGTGTTTAAACTAGTCTCCTTTCAGGTGTTTTAAACTAGTCTCTTTTCAGGTCTTTAAACTAGTCTCTACTTCAGGTGTTTAAACTAGTCTCCTTTCAGGTGTTTAAACTAGTCTCTTCTTCAGGTCTTTAAACTAGTCTCTTCTTCAGGTCTTTAAACTAGTCTCTACTTCAGGTGTTTAAACTAGTCTCCTTTAAGGTGTTTAAATTAGTCTCTTCTTCAGGTCTTTAAACTAGTCTCTACTTCAGGTGTTTAAACTAGTCTCTTCTTCAGGTGTTTAAACTAGTCTCTACTTCAGGTGTTTAAACTAGTCTCTACTTCAGGTGTTTAAACTAGTCTCTACTTCAGGTGTTTAAAGTAGTCTCTACTTCAGGTGTTTAAACTAGTCTCTTCTTCAGGTGTTTAAATTAGTCTCTTCTTCAGGTGTTTAAACTAGTCTCTACTTCGGGTTTTTAAACTAGTCTCTTCTTCAGGTGTTTAAACTAGTCTCTTCTTCAGGTTTTTAAACTAGTCTCTACTTCAGGTGTTTAAACTAGTCTCTTCTTCAGGTGTTTAAACTAGTCTCTACTTCAGGTGTTTTAAACCAGTCTCTACTTCAGGTGTTTAAACTAGTCTCTTCTTCAGGTGTTTTAAACTAGTCTCTACTTCAGGTGTTTTAAACTAGTCTCTAATTCAGGTGATTAAACTAGTCTCTACTTCAGGTGTTTAAACTAGTCTCTACTTCAGGTGTTTAAACTAGTCTCTTCTTCAGGTGTTTAAACTAGTCTCTTCTTCAGGTGTTTAAACTAGTCTCTAATTCAGGTGTTTAAATTAGTCTCTACTTCGGGTTTTTAAACTAGTCTCTTCTTCAGGTGTTTAAACTAGTCTCTTCTTCAGGTTTTTAAAACTAGTCTCTACTTCAGGTGTTTAAACTAGTCTCTTCTTCAGGTGTTTAAACTAGTCTCTACTTCAGGTGTTTAAACTAGTCTCCTTTCAGGTGTTTTAAACTAGTCTCTTTTCAGGTGTTTAAACTAGTCTCTTCTTCAGGTGTTTAAACTAGTCTCTACTTCAGGTGTTTAAACTAGTCTCCTTTCAGGTGTTTAAACTAGTCTCTTCTTCAGGTCTTTAAACTAGTCTCTACTTCAGGTGTTTAAACTAGTCTCCTTTCAGGTGTTTAAATTAGTCTCTTCTTCAGGTCTTTAAACTAGTCTCTACTTCAGGTGTTTAAACTAGTCTCTTCTTCAGGTGTTTAAACTAGTCTCTTCTTCAGGTTTTTAAAACTAGTCTCTACTTCAGGTGTTTAAACTAGTCTCTTCTTCAGGTGTTTAAACTAGTCTCTACTTCAGGTGTTTAAACTAGTCTCCTTTCAGGTGTTTAAATTAGTCTCTTCTTCAGGTCTTTAAACTAGTCTCTACTTCAGGTGTTTAAACTAGTCTCTTATTAAGGTGTTTAAACTAGTCTCTTCTTCAGGTTTTTAAAACTAGTCTCTACTTCAGGTGTTTAAACTAGTCTCTACTTCAGGTGTTTAAACTAGTCTCCTTTCAGGTGTTTTAAACTAGTCTCTTGTCAGGTGTTTAAACTAGTCTCTTCTTCAGGTCTTTAAACTAGTCTCTATTTCAGGTGTTTAAACTAGTCTCTTCTTCAGGTCTTTAAACTAGTCTCTACTTCAGGTGTTTAAACTAGTCTCCTTTCAGGTGTTTAAATTAGTCTCTTCTTCAGGTCTTTAAACTAGTCTCTACTTCAGGTGTTTAAACTAGTCTCTTCTTCAGGTGTTTAAACTAGTCTCTACTTCAGGTGTTTAAACTAGTCTCTTTTCAGGTGTTTAAACTAGTCTCTTCTTCAGGTGTTTTAAACTAGTCTCTACTTCAGGTGTTTTAAACTAGTCTCTAATTCAGGTGCTTAAACTAGTCTCTACTTCAGGTGTTTAAACTAGTCTCTACTTCAGGTGTTTAAACTAGTCTCTACTTCAGGTGTTTAAACTAGTCTCTTCTTCAGGTGTTTAAATTAGTCTCTTCTTCAGGTCTTTAAACTAGTCTCTACTTCAGGTGTTTAAACTAGTCTCCTTTCAGGTGTTTAAACTAGTCTCTTCTTCAGGTGTTTAAACTAGTCTCTACTTCAGGTGTTTAAACTAGTCTCTACTTCAGGTGTTTAAACTAGTCTCTTCTTCAGGTGTTTAAACTAGTCTCTTCTTCAGGTGTTTAAACTAGTCTCTTCTTCAGGTGTTTAAACTAGTCTCTACTTCAGGTGTTTAAACTAGTCTCTTCTTCAGGTGTTTTAAACTAGTCTCTACTTCAGGTGTTTTAAACCAGTCTCTACTTCAGGTGTTTAAACTAGTCTCTTCTTCAGGTGTTTTAAACTAGTCTCTACTTCAGGTGTTTTAAACTATTTTTTAATTCAGGTGCTTAAACTAGTCTCTACTTCAGGTGTTTAAACTAGTCTCTACTTCAGGTGTTTAAACTAGTCTCTACTTCAGGTGTTTAAACTAGTCTCTTCTTCAGGTGTTTAAATTAGTCTCTTCTTCAGGTGTTTAAACTAGTCTCTACTTCTGGTGTTTAAACTAGTCTCTTCTTCAGGTGTTTAAACCAGTCTCTTCTTCAGGTGTTTAAACTAGTCTCTACTTCAGGTGTTTAAACTAGTCTCTTCTTCAGGTGTTTAAACTAGTCTCTACTTCAGGTGTTTTAAACCAGTCTCTACTTCAGGTGTTTAAACTAGTCTCTACTTCAGGTGTTTAAACTAGTCTCTACTTCAGGTGTTTTAAACCAGTCTCTACTTCAGGTGTTTAAACTAGTCTCTTCTTCAGGTGTTTTAAACTAGTCTCTACTTCAGGTGTTTTAAACTAGTCTCTAATTCAGGTGCTTAAACTAGTCTCTACTTCAGGTGTTTAAACTAGTCTCTTCTTCAGGTCTTTAAACTAGTCTCTTCTTCAGGTGTTTAAACTAGTCTCTACTTCAGGTGTTTTAAACCAGTCTCTACTTCAGGTGTTTAAACTAGTCTCTTCTTCAGGTGTTTTAAACTAGTCTCTACTTCAGGTGTTTTAAACTAGTCTCTAATTCAGGTGCTTAAACTAGTCTCTACTTCAGGTGTTTAAACTATTCTCTACTTCAGGTGTTTAAACTAGTCTCTTCTTCAGGTGTTTAAACTAGTCTCTTCTTCAGGTGTTTAAACTAGTCTCTAATTCAGGTGCTTAAATTAGTCTCTACTTCGGGTTTTTAAACTAGTCTCTTCTTCAGGTGTTTAAACTAGTCTCTTCTTCAGGTTTTTAAAACTAGTCTCTACTTCAGGTGTTTAAACTAGTCTCTTCTTCAGGTGTTTAAACTAGTCTCTACTTCAGGTGTTTAAACTAGTCTCCTTTCAGGTGTTTTAAACTAGTCTCTTTTCAGGTGTTTAAACTAGTCTCTTCTTCAGGTGTTTAAACTAGTCTCTACTTCAGGTGTTTAAACTAGTCTCCTTTCAGGTGTTTAAACTAGTCTCTTCTTCAGGTCTTTAAACTAGTCTCTACTTCAGGTGTTTAAACTAGTCTCCTTTCAGGTGTTTAAATTAGTCTCTTCTTCAGGTCTTTAAACTAGTCTCTACTTCAGGTGTTTAAACTAGTCTCTTCTTCAGGTGTTTAAACTAGTCTCTTCTTCAGGTTTTTAAAACTAGTCTCTACTTCAGGTGTTTAAACTAGTCTCTTCTTCAGGTGTTTAAACTAGTCTCTACTTCAGGTGTTTAAACTAGTCTCCTTTCAGGTGTTTAAATTAGTCTCTTCTTCAGGTCTTTAAACTAGTCTCTACTTCAGGTGTTTAAACTAGTCTCTTCTTCAGGTGTTTAAACTAGTCTCTTCTTCAGGTTTTTAAAACTAGTCTCTACTTCAGGTGTTTAAACTAGTCTCTACTTCAGGTGTTTAAACTAGTCTCCTTTCAGGTGTTTTAAACTAGTCTCTTTTCAGGTGTTTAAACTAGTCTCTTCTTCAGGTCTTTAAACTAGTCTCTACTTCAGGTGTTTAAACTAGTCTCTTCTTCAGGTCTTTAAACTAGTCTCTACTTCAGGTGTTTAAACTAGTCTCCTTTCAGGTGTTTAAATTAGTCTCTTCTTCAGGTCTTTAAACTAGTCTCTACTTCAGGTGTTTAAACTAGTCTCTTCTTCAGGTGTTTAAACTAGTCACTACTTCAGGTGTTTAAACTAGTCTCTTTTCAGGTGTTTAAACTAGTCTCTTCTTCAGGTGTTTTAAACTAGTCTCTACTTCAGGTGTTTTAAACTAGTCTCTAATTCAGGTGTTTAAACTAGTCTCTACTTCAGGTGTTTAAACTAGTCTCTACTTCAGGTGTTTAAACTAGTCTCTACTTCAGGTGTTTAAACTAGTCTCTTCTTCAGGTGTTTAAATTAGTCTCTTCTTCAGGTGTTTAAACTAGTCTCTACTTCAGGTGTTTAAACTAGTCTCCTTTCAGGTGTTTAAACTAGTCTCTTCTTCAGGTGTTTAAACTAGTCTCTACTTCAGGTGTTTAAACTAGTCTCTACTTCAGGTGTTTAAACTAGTCTCTTCTTCATGTGTTTAAACTAGTCTCTACTTCAGGTGTTTAAACTAGTCTCTTCTTCAGGTGTTTAAACTAGTCTCTACTTCAGGTGTTTAAACTAGTCTCTTCTTCAGGTGTTTTAAACTAGTCTCTACTTCAGGTGTTTTAAACCAGTCTCTACTTCAGGTGTTTAAACTAGTCTCTTCTTCAGGTGTTTTAAACTAGTCTCTACTTCAGGTGTTTTAAACTATTTTCTAATTCAGGTGCTTAAACTAGTCTCTTCTTCAGGTGTTTAAACTAGTCTCTACTTCAGGTGTTTAAACTAGTCTCTACTTCAGGTGTTTAAACTAGTCTCTTCTTCAGGTGTTTAAATTAGTCTCTTCTTCAGGTGTTTAAACTAGTCTCTACTTCGGGTTTTTAAACTAGTCTCTTCTTCAGGTGTTTAAACCAGTCTCTTCTTCAGGTGTTTAAACTAGTCTCTACTTCAGGTGTTTAAACTAGTCTCTTCTTCAGGTGTTTAAACTAGTCTCTTCTTCAGGTGTTTTAAACCAGTCTCTACTTCAGGTGTTTAAACTAGTCTCTACTTCAGGTGTTTAAACTAGTCTCTACTTCAGGTGTTTTAAACCAGTCTCTACTTCAGGTGTTTAAACTAGTCTCTTCTTCAGGTGTTTTAAACTAGTCTCTACTTCAGGTGTTTTAAACTAGTCTCTAATTCAGGTGCTTAAACTAGTCTCTACTTCAGGTGTTTAAACTAGTCTCTTCTTCAGGTCTTTAAACTAGTCTCTTCTTCAGGTGTTTAAACTAGTCTCCTTTCAGGTGTTTAAACTAGTCTCTTCTTCAGGTCTTTAAACTAGTCTCTACTTCATGTGTTTAAACTAGTCTCTACTTCAGGTGTTTAAACTAGTCTCCTTTCAGGTGTTTTAAACTAGTCTCTTTTCAGGTGTTTAAACTAGTCTCTACTTCAGGTGTTTAAACTAGTCTCTACTTCAGGTGTTTAAACTAGTCTCTTCTTCAGGTGTTTAAACTAGTCTCTACTTCAGGTGTTTAAACTAGTCTCCTTTCATGTGTTTTAAACTAGTCTCTTTTCAGGTGTTTAAACTAGTCTCTTCTTCAGGTCTTTAAACTAGTCTCTACTTCAGGTGTTTAAACTAGTCTCTTCTTCAGGTGTTTAAACTAGTCTCTTTTCAGGTGTTTAAACTAGTCTCTACTTCAGGTGTTTAAACTAGTCTCTTTTCAGGTGTTTTAAACTAGTCTCTTTTCAGGTGTTTAAACTAGTCTCTTCTTCAGGTGTTTTAAACTAGTCTCTCCTTCAGGTGTTTAAACTAGTCTCCTTTCAGGTGTTTTAAACTAGTCTCTTTTCAGGTGTTTAAACTAGTCTCTACTTCAGGTGTTTAAACTAGTCTCCTTTCAGGTGTTTAAACTAGTCTCTTTTCAGGTGTTTAAACTAGTCTCTACTTCAGGTGTTTAAACTAGTCTCCTTTCAGGTGTTTTAAACTAGTCTCTTTTCAGGTGTTTAAACTAGTCTCTACTTCAGGTGTTTAAACTAGTCTCCTTTCAGGTGTTTTAAACTAGTCTCTTTTCAGGTGTTTAAACTAGTCTCTACTTCAGGTGTTTAAACTAGTCTCCTTTCAGGTGTTTTAAACTAGTCTCTACTTCAGGTGTTTAAACTAGTCTCCTTTCAGGTGTTTTAAACTAGTCTCTTTTCAGGTGTTTAAACTAGTCTCTTCTTCAGGTGTTTTAAACTGGTGATGCTCACCTGTCAGTTCCAACCTGCAGCTTCTCATTGGTCAGTCCACAGGAGTGTGGCCTCATGGGTAATTCAGATTCTGTGGAAGTGACACGTCATCAGCGGACAGCTTCAAAACAAACTTTATTGATGAGGTGGTGGTGACATCATCGACCCACCTTTCAGCTGTGGGCGGGTGTAGAAGCTACAGAGACCCCCGCCTGCATCAGAGAACGCCTCCCTCACCTCAGGCAGCACGTTCACCTGTGCAGAGACACAGATGACCTCAACTCAAGCAAACCGATTGGCTGGAAGTATTTGTTGGGCGGAGTCTCACCCTCTGGTGATGCTGCAGGTGAGAGAGGGACATCCTCCTCACACAGCTGCGCTCAGAACTGCTGAGACACACCAACAGGCTCCACCCACTCACACCTGGAACCACAGAGAACATGGGTCACACCCCAACGGGTTGGGTTTGGATGAGAGTGGGTGGAGTCACATCACACTAGGCTGTGATGTCACCAGTGGGACGGCGCTGCCCCAGCAGGAGGAATGCCCCCCGCCTTAAATGACGCTTCACAAACCTGCTGATTGTTCTGATGGGGTTTAAAGTGTTAAACATGCACATGAAGCTGCCGACCTTTGACCCCCCAGGTCACACCTTACCCTTGTCTCTGAGGAAGCTGCTGGTCTCGGCGTAGGGGGCCAACTGGACCTGGTAGTCCATCTGCCCCAGGACCCGCTGGTACAGCTGCACCTCGGTGTCGGAGCGCAGGCGTCGACCCGTCAGGACCACGGCCCGGCGCCGGGGGCGGGGCCACGACCACGCCTGGGGGCAGGAAGCACAGCAGCGTGAGTCGCTCCACCGCCCCTCCATGAACTCCACCCCTCACTCCACAGCCCCACCCCCTCTCTTCTTCGTGGGTTGCTAGAGCTCCGCCCCCCCCAGTGTGTTTCCATCACATCTGGTTCTGGTTTCCGTGCCGACGCTGTGAGGCTAAACAAACACAAGCTGACTTCCTGTCTCCACATTGTGGTATTTCTGTTCTGTGCTGAGGGGCGACGCCCTGACCGGGTCCCTGTTGTTTGTTTGTTTGTTTGTTTGTGATTGTTGTTGATAAACACGTTCAAATATTTTTCTGCTCTTCAGTGAAACTTAAATCTGCGACACAAATTTCTGGGTTCAGAAACTCTCAGGTCCAAACTGGATCTGTTGATCCTGATCCTGTGGCTTCAGACAGACCCGGTCCAGAGTTTCAGAGCGGCTCTGAGCGGACCGGAGTCAACAAACAAACAAACAAACAGGATTCAACCCAACACCGTTCAGACGCTCAAAGCTGTGAAAGCCAAAGAGTCTGACGTCGTGCTGTTCACTGATTGGTCAGTGTGTTTATTCTGGGATGGGTTCAGACCAGCTCTCTGTGGGAGGGGGGGGGCTGGGTCAGAGGGCTGGTGGAACCACAGAAGAAGAGCCAGGCGTTAGTATTCGCTCCAGCTCCACAGGAAGTGGCCAAAGGGGAGGAGTCAGCCGGCCTCCACCAACCACAGGACGGGTCAGGAAGACCCGCTTCATGGAGTTCATCAGGAATGGTTCTGTATTGATCCGCTCAGACGATCGGTTCTGATCAAAGGAGCCGGGTCGGGTCAAACGTCAGTTACACTCAGATCAGCTGATCGACACACAAACAGGGACACACTTAAAATACTCCACATGCTCCGCCCCTGCTGCTGATTGGTCATCCACTGTCACATGACACCTGATGTCTAAAAATAGACAACAATGAAACAGCAGTCCTCCAGCCAGTACTCTGTTACTGCACCAGTCACAATACTCTACCAGTACTCTGTTACTGCACCAGTAACAATACTCTACCAGTACTCTGTTACTGCACCAGTAACAATACTCTACCAGTACTCTGTTACTGCACCAGTAACAATACTCTACCAGTACTCTGTTACTGCACCAGTAACAATGCTCTACCAGTACTCTGTTACTGCACCAGTAACAATACTCTACCAGTACTCTGTTACTGCACCAGTAACAATACTCTACCAGTACTCTGTTACTGCACCAGTAACAATGCTCTACCAGTACTCTGTTACTGCACCAGTAACAATGCTCTACCAGTACTCTGTTACTGCACCAGTAACAATACTCTACCAGTACTCTGTTACTGCACCAGTAACAATACTCTACCAGTACTCTGTTACTGCACCAGTAACAATACTCTCCAGTACTCTGTTACTGCACCAGTAACAATACTCTACCAGTACTCTGTTACTGCACCAGTAACAATACTCTCCAGTACTCTGTTACTGCACCAGTAACAATACTCTACCAGTACTCTGTTACTGCACCAGTAACAATACTCTACCAGTACTCTGTTACTGCACCAGTAACAATACTCTCCAGTACTCTGTTACTGCACCAGTAACAATACTCTACCAGTACTCTGTTACTGCACCAGTAACAATACTCTCCAGTACTCTGTTACTGCACCAGTAACAATACTCTACCAGTACTCTGTTACTGCACCAGTAACAATACTCTCCAGTACTCTGTTACTGCACCAGTAACAATACTCTACCAGTACTCTGTTACTGCACCAGTAACAATACTCTCCAGTACTCTGTTACTGCACCAGTAACAATACTCTACCAGTACTCTGTTACTGCACCAGTAACAATACTCTCCAGTACTCTGTTACTGCACCAGTAACAATACTCTACCAGTACTCTGTTACTGCACCAGTAACAATACTCTCCAGTACTCTGTTACTGCACCAGTAACAATACTCTACCAGTACTCTGTTACTGCACCAGTAACAATACTCTCCAGTACTCTGTTACTGCACCAGTAACAATACTCTACCAGTACTCTGTTACTGCACCAGTAACAATACTCTCCAGTACTCTGTTACTGCACCAGTAACAATACTCTACCAGTACTCTGTTACTGCACCAGTAACAATACTCTACCAGTACTCTGTTACTGCACCAGTAACAATACTCTCCAGTACTCTGTTACTGCACCAGTAACAATACTCTACCAGTACTCTGTTACTGCACCAGTAACAATACTCTACCAGTACTCTGTTACTGCACCAGTAACAATACTCTCCAGTACTCAGGCGGTCTCTGGTTCTGATGGACCCACTGGGCTTCAGCAGAACCTTCTTGTCTTCTACTAATGTATCAATAAATAGATTTTTGTCACGAGTCACAGAATCACGTCTGAAAGTCTGATGAGGTTCAGTGAGAGAACAAACAACAAAGGTTTGAAGGAACTTCCGGTCAGGGAGGAAGTTTCAGGAGAGACGAGTTCAACGATCTCAAGTCTTAAAGCACACACACACACACACACACACACACACACACACACACCTGGTTCTGGTTCCGGTCCAGAGCAGAGATCACCCTCCGGGTCTCCTCCAGCGGATCTTCCTCCGCTGGCCTCCTTCGGGTCGCGGGGCGTCCGGACCGGACCCGGTTCCGGGCCCCCATCAGGGTCTGGTAGAACAGACACACACCGGCCCCGAGCAGCAGCAGCAGCGGACCTGAACAGAACCGGCGCCGGAGCAACATCCCGAACCCAGGACCGGGTCACGTCACCGTCATCTCCCCGGTTCGGGCCCAGACCGGAGGGGGTCGGTTCCGTTCGCCAGAACCGTGGTGAACGGTCGCGGGGCGAGAACCCGTCCACGAAAGTTCGGGGGGGGGGTCCGGTCGGTTCTACGGCTGAACGGAGTTCAGTCGGAACGCGGTCCGGGACTCGTGACGCCGGTTTACCGCGAACCGAACGGAGATCATGCGCTCCGAGGGGGTCCTCCCGTGACTTCAAAGCGTCCGCCCCCCTGCGCCGACCCAGAGTCCGAACGGGAGCCGCAGGAGAGCCCGGGACCGAACACCCCGGGACCGAACACCCCGGGACCGAACACCCCGGGACCGAACACCGAGGACCCGTTAAGCGGTGAGGGAGCTCGGCTCCAGGAGGAAAACAAGCCGCCGGGGGAGGATCCGGTCAACATCTGGTTCCACTTAGACCGGGGGGGGGACGGGAGCCCGGAGGCGCCGCTCCGCTCCGGTCCGGTCCAGCCCGGTCCGGTTCAGTTCGGTCCAACTTCTACAGCTACTTTAACACGGAAAGTTTGACCCGTTAGAGAAGGAGAAGCAGCGGAACAGCCCCCTCCTCCCCCCTCTGAAAAGTTATTTCTGGCGCGCGCGCGCGCGCGCACACACACACACACACACACACACACACACACACACACACACACACACACACACACACACACACACACACATCCTGTTCTCGTGTTCAACTGAATGAAGTCAACATTTCAGAGTCACTGCAGGAAAAGTTCCACAGAGGACCAGAAACATCCGAACCACCGGTACCGGCGGTGCCACCGGACCCGTTACCGCACTGTAAACAACAACAACCAAACAGATTCGATCAGACCAGACTAAACCAGACCTGATTAAACCAGACCAGGTCCGGTTAGACCGGCTCTGAAATCTGCGGTCCACATCTTCCTCCAGGAGGTCCAGAGTGGAGCGTCGTGCTCACAGGGAGGATCTCTGAGCTCTAAGCCCAACAGCCAGATTCTGGTTCTGTCTGATCAGAAGCGGTCTGGACCGGTTCAGACAGGTCTGAAGTAGCCCAAACTGGTTCTGATCAGAACTCCACTGGTTTTGATCCACTGGTTCTGAGTATTGTTCCCAGTCTGAGTCAGAACCAGTCTGGACCGGTTCAGACCAGTCTGGACTTCACTGATTTCACAGCTGGTGAGAAAAATCAAATGAAACCAAGTAAGAAAAAAAGAACATTTTATTAGAATAGCGCACACACACACACACACACACACACACACACACACACACACACACACACACACTTTAAATCTGGTTTCTGGGGATGAATTTGTTTGAAGTCTTTAATAAAACCACTGAACCTTCAGAAACACGATCAATAACTTTGATGAGACCCGGATCAGGTTCTGTGAGATCTGACCACCTCTCCTGGGGGGGGGGGGGGGGGGGGGGGGGGGGGGGGGGGGGGGGGGGGGGGGGGGGGGTTCGGGTCCCAGTTTGTTCTGGTCACATGACCACTGTCCTCCCTTCAGAACAGATGCGACCCGACCGGCTGACCTCTGACCTGCACAGATGGGCCATGTGGGAGGTCCGGGATCTGCTGGGGGGGCGACGACCCCCCTCTGCACCCAGACTCTCAGGGAGCTCTGATTGGTCACAGGTGAGCCATCAGAACCTGAACCGAACCAGGAAGGACAAAGGGGGGTGGGGTCAAGTGGTTCAGATCCCGGGAACTGGTCTCTGGTGGGTGGAGCCATCTGAGTCTCACGCTGTGTCCGGGTGGAGCCAGACTGTCCGTTGACCTCTGACCTCAGTGCAGCAGCTGTTGTGTTACGGGCTGGAGGGGGTGGGGCCTACTTGTGGCGGCTGCCCCTCCTCTTCATGGCGGCGGTGCACTGGGGGCAGAACCATTTCCCTTTGGGGGCCTCGGTCAGACCCACACAGCCATAGTGGAACCACTCGATGGGGCACTGCAACAAGAACGCACCAATCAGGCTCCCTCCCTGGACGTGCCCCCATCCCTACAGCGCAGCCAACCAGTGGTCAGCAGCTTTAGACCTATGGACACGCCTACTTCCCCACAGCCAATCAGAGGCCAGCAGCCTTAGGGGTTCTGATCCAGTGGACCCCATCAGTGATCCAACAAAGGGGTCCACCAGAACCAACCGACCAGAACACCAGTTCATCATGAACCACATGAACCTGACCAGCAGGGACCCGGGTACCAAACCCCTGCTCTGCTGTGACCCCCATCAGGACCGGGTCACTGCTGGACCCGAACCAGTGGGGGAGGGGACTTACATCTGTGTTGTCACAGCCGACCATTTCTCCATACGACACCTGGAAGACAAAACACCTGGAGTCAGTCTGAGCCAGAGCCCCCCCAGTGGTACCACTAGCACTACCCCCCCCCCAGTGGTACCACCAGCACTACCCCCCCCCAGTGGTACCACCAGCACTACCCCCCCCCCCAGTGGTACCACTACCCCCCCCCCCCCCCAGTGGTAATACTAGCACTGTCCCCCCCGGAGGGGGAGGGTGGTACCTGGTTACAGATGCAGTATCGGGGCTCGTTGGGGTCATAGGTCCAGTCCACCTGGCTGTTGACCTCTGCCTCCGGCAGCGCTGCTGTCTGCTGGGAGAGCTCCTGCGCCAGTGCCGACGACGAGGAGCAGGACGACAACGACGAAGACGAGGACGAGGACGACTGGTGGCTGGACGACTTCATGCCGCTCCTGGAGGAGGGCGAGAGTCACACACAGGTAAGACGCCCAAAAGACACCCAGAGGACACCCGAAAGACGCCAAAAAGACACCCAAAAGACGCTCAGAGGACACCCGAAAGACGCCAAAAGGACACCCAAAAGACGCTCTGAGGACACCCGAAAGACGCCAAAAGGACACCCAAAAGACGCCCAGAGGACACCCGAAAGACGCCAAAAGGACACCCAAAAGACGCACAGAGGACACCCGAAAGACGCCAAAAGGACACCCAAAAGACGCCCAGAGGATACCCAAAAGACACCCAGAGGACACCCAAAAGACACCCAGAGGACACCCGAAAGACGCCAAAAGGACACCCAAAAGACGCCAAAAGGACACCCAAAAGAAGCTCAGAGGACACCCAAAAGAAGCTCAGAGGACACCCAAAAGACACCCAGAGGACACCCGAAAGACGCCCAGAGGACACCCAAAAGACACCCAGAGGACACCCGAAAGACGCCCAGAGGACACCCAAAAGACACCCAGAGGACACCCGAAAGACACCCAGAGGACACCCGAAAGACGCCCAGAGGACACCCAAAAGACACCCAGAGGACACCCGAAAGACGCCCAGAGGACACCCGAAAGACGCCCAGAGGACACCCGAAAGACGCCCAGAGGACACCCGAAAGACGCCCAGAGGACACCCGAAAAGCACATGGGACGAACATGGGACGCTCGTACCAGACACAGGTGAACGCGGGACGCTCGTACCAGACACAGGTGAACGCGGGACGCTCCTACCAGACACAGGTGAACGCGGGACGCTCGTACCAGACACAGGTGAACGCGGGACGCTCGTACCAGACACTGGTGAACGCGGGACGCTCGTACCAGACACAGGTGAACGCGGGACGCTCCTACCAGACACAGGTGAACGCGGGACGCTCGTACCAGACACAGGTGAACGCGGGACGCTCCTACCAGACACAGGTGAACGCGGGACGCTCGTACCAGACACAGGTGAACGCGGGACGCTCGTACCAGACACAGGTGAACGCGGGACGCTCGTACCAGACACAGGTGAACGCGGGACGCTCCTACCAGACACAGGTGAACGCGGGACGCTCGTACCAGACACAGGTGAACGCGGGACGCTCGTACCAGACACAGGTGAACGCGGGACGCTCGTACCAGACACAGGTGAACGCGGGACGCTCCTACCAGACACAGGTGAACGCGGGACGCTCGTACCAGACACAGGTGAACGCGGGACGCTCGTACCAGACACAGGTGAACGCGGGACGCTCGTACCAGACACAGGTGAACGCGGGACGCTCCTACCAGACACAGGTGAACGCGGGACGCTCGTACCAGACACAGGTGAACGCGGGACGCTCGTACCAGACACAGGTGAACGCGGGACGCTCGTACCAGACACAGGTGAACGCGGGACGCTCGTACCAGACACAGGTGAACGCGGGACGCTCGTACCAGACACAGGTGAACGCGGGACGCTCCTACCAGACACAGGTGAACGCGGGACGCTCGTACCAGACACAGGTGAACGCGGGACGCTCGTACCAGACACAGGTGAACGCGGGACGCTCCTACCAGACACAGGTGAACGCGGGACGCTCGTACCAGACACAGGTGAACGCGGGACGCTCGTACCAGACACAGGTGAACGCGGGACGCTCGTACCAGACACAGGTGAACGCGGGACGCTCGTACCAGACACAGGTGAACGCGGGACGCTCCTACCAGACACAGGTGAACGCGGGACGCTCGTACCAGACACAGGTGAACGCGGGACGCTCGTACCAGACACAGGTGAACGCGGGACGCTCGTACCAGACACAGGTGAACGCGGGACGCTCGTACCAGACACAGGTGAACGCGGGACGCTCGTACCAGACACAGGTGAACGCGGGACGCTCGTACCAGACACAGGTGAACGCGGGACGCTCGTACCAGACACAGGTGAACGCGGGACGCTCCTACCAGACACAGGTGAACGCGGGACGCTCGTACCAGACACAGGTGAACGCGGGACGCTCGTACCAGACACAGGTGAACGCGGGACGCTCCTACCAGACACAGGTGAACGCGGGACGCTCGTACCAGACACAGGTGAACGCGGGACGCTCGTACCAGACACAGGTGAACGCGGGACGCTCGTACCAGACACAGGTGAACGCGGGACGCTCCTACCAGACACAGGTGAACGCGGGACGCTCGTACCAGACACAGGTGAACGCGGGACGCTCGTACCAGACACAGGTGAACGCGGGACGCTCGTACCAGACACAGGTGAACGCGGGACGCTCCTACCAGACACAGGTGAACGCGGGACGCTCGTACCAGACACAGGTGAACGCGGGACGCTCGTACCAGACACAGGTGAACGCGGGACGCTCGTACCAGACACAGGTGAACGCGGGACGCTCGTACCAGACACAGGTGAACGCGGGACGCTCCTACCAGACACAGGTGAACGCGGGACGCTCGTACCAGACACAGGTGAACGCGGGACGCTCGTACCAGACACAGGTGAACGCGGGACGCTCCTACCAGACACAGGTGAACGCGGGACGCTCGTACCAGACACAGGTGAACGCGGGACGCTCGTACCAGACACAGGTGAACGCGGGACGCTCGTACCAGACACAGGTGAACGCGGGACGCTCCTACCAGACACAGGTGAACGCGGGACGCTCGTACCAGACACAGGTGAACGCGGGACGCTCGTACCAGACACAGGTGAACGCGGGACGCTCGTACCAGACACAGGTGAACGCGGGACGCTCGTACCAGACACAGGTGAACGCGGGACGCTCGTACCAGACACAGGTGAACGCGGGACGCTCGTACCAGACACAGGTGAACATGGGACGCTCGTACCAGACACAGGTGAACATGGGACGCTCGTACCAGACACAGGTGAACATGGGACGCTCGTACCAGACACAGGTGAACATGGGACGCTCGTACCAGACACAGGTGAACATGGGACGCTCGTACCAGACACAGGTGAACATGGGACGCTCGTACCAGACACAGGTGAACATGGGACGCTCGTACCAGACACAGGTGAACGCGGGACGCTCCTACCAGACACAGGTGAACGCGGGACGCTCGTACCAGACACAGGTGAACGCGGGACGCTCGTACCAGACACAGGTGAACGCGGGACGCTCGTACCAGACACAGGTGAACGCGGGACGCTCCTACCAGACACAGGTGAACGCGGGACGCTCGTACCAGACACAGGTGAACGCGGGACGCTCGTACCAGACACAGGTGAACGCGGGACGCTCGTACCAGACACAGGTGAACGCGGGACGCTCGTACCAGACACAGGTGAACGCGGGACGCTCGTACCAGACACAGGTGAACGCGGGACGCTCCTACCAGACACAGGTGAACGCGGGACGCTCGTACCAGACACAGGTGAACGCGGGACGCTCGTACCAGACACAGGTGAACGCGGGACGCTCGTACCAGACACAGGTGAACGCGGGACGCTCCTACCAGACACAGGTGAACGCGGGACGCTCGTACCAGACACAGGTGAACGCGGGACGCTCGTACCAGACACAGGTGAACGCGGGACGCTCGTACCAGACACAGGTGAACGCGGGACGCTCGTACCAGACACAGGTGAACGCGGGACGCTCGTACCAGACACAGGTGAACGCGGGACGCTCGTACCAGACACAGGTGAACGCGGGACGCTCGTACCAGACACAGGTGAACGCGGGACGCTCCTACCAGACACAGGTGAACGCGGGACGCTCGTACCAGACACAGGTGAACGCGGGACGCTCGTACCAGACACAGGTGAACGCGGGACGCTCGTACCAGACACAGGTGAACGCGGGACGCTCCTACCAGACACAGGTGAACGCGGGACGCTCGTACCAGACACAGGTGAACGCGGGACGCTCGTACCAGACACAGGTGAACGCGGGACGCTCGTACCAGACACAGGTGAACGCGGGACGCTCGTACCAGACACAGGTGAACGCGGGACGCTCGTACCAGGCGCAGGTGAACATGGGACGCTCGTACCAGACACAGGTGAACATGGGAAGCACGTACCAGACACAGGTGAACATGGGACGCTCGTACCAGACACAGGTGAACATGGGACGCTCGTACCAGACACAGGTGAACATGGGACGCTCGTACCAGACACAGGTGAACATGGGACGCTCGTACCAGACACAGGTGAACATGGGACGCTCGTACCGGGAGGTTGATTTGTTTTTGTTGAACGTACTGGAGCCACTCTACCTGATGTGTCATTGGTCATCCTTCAGTCTCTTAAATTCAGATCGGCATTAATACTCAAACCTACACTGACCTCAAGTACAGGAGGTCAGTAAACGCCTCGCAGACAGCGATCGCCTCGCAGACAGCGATCGCCTCGCAGACAGCGATCGCCTCGCAGACAGCGAACGCCTCGCAGACAGCGAACGCCTCGCAGACAGCGATCGCCTCGCAGACAGCGAACGCCTCGCAGACAGCGAACGCCTCGCAGACAGCGAACGCCTCGCAGACAGCGATCGCCTCGCAGACAGCGAACGCCTCGCAGACAGCGAACGCCTCGCAGACAGCGAACGCCTCGCAGACAGCGAACGCCTCGCAGACAGCGAACGCCTCGCAGACAGCGAACGCCTCGCAGACACAGCATACGGTAGCAGACCTTCTGCTAGCTGGTGCCCTGTTGGCGGGCTAGCATCGGTCTCTGGCTGCTGGTCTTACTTGGACTTGCGGCCCCTGGAGTCGGTGGTGGTGGTGGTGGGGGTGAGGGTCTGGGTGAGGGTGGAGGCCAGAGCGGAGGAGGAGTAGCCGGTGCCGTCCCGGGACAGGGCGAACTCCCGGCCCAGCTGGAAGTCGTTGTTCTTGATGGCCTCGTAGCTCGCCTTCAGGCTGGACGTCCTCCGGCCCTCCTTCATCTGGATGGGGGACACAGGCACACAGGGGCCAGTTACTGACCAGTCAGGGCCAGCTAGAGGCACCTGGACGGGGGGGGTCTCCGTTACAGAACAAAGGAACAGGGGAAGATAACAGACCAATCACAGACACACGACACCCACCCACCCCAAGAACCGGTGAGGGAGGGGCTGGTTCCGGTCCGACTGAACTCGAAATGGGAGGAACATCCGGTGGTAGTTTCTGTCCCTAAAACCCCTCCAGGTTGTCTGGTCTGATGGCAGACCCCTGCAGTGGGTGACCCTTGACAAGCCCCACCCACTACACCTGTGTTCGTCTCCAGGGGTCGGCGATGGGCCCGCCCCCGACCTGTGACCCAACCCACGTGAGGCGAGAACACCTGCCCAAACCCCTGGGGGGGCCTCATGTGGTCTCACCTGTGCGGTGGCCTGGACTGCCTGGGCGGCAGCCATGGTGATGGCGCCGGCGCCGGCCCCGGGGCCCGCTGGCAGAGCGCTCAGGTTGTAGGAGGCCAGCGGCTGGGAAGGGGGGACGCTGTACACGCTGTTGGTGGACGAGGGGGTGCTGTTGGTCCGGCAGCCTGCAGGAGGCACAACCGTTACTGCTGAACCGGGCCCCAAGGGAAACCAGGCCCCGAAGGCCGGGGGGGGAACCTGGGGGGCTACCTGGCGTGTTCTCCTTGGAGGCGTCGGACGTGAGGGTGGACAGCAGCGCCTCAGACTTAAACTTCTTCTCTGGGACGTGTTCGGTGGTGTGGTGAGACGGAGCGCTGTACTTCCTCTCTGCATTTAAAGAAACAGTTTTACTAACAGACAGGGAAGAGTTTGGGTTTCACTCAGTAGTTCTCTTTTCCTTCCATTCATATCTTCTCCTGTGGACACCGAACCAAGCTGACAGAACCTTCACACACATTTAGTAACACCTGTCCGTAACTCCTGTCTGTAATGTCTGTCGTAACGCCTGTCCGTAACGCCTGTCCGTAACGCCAGCAGTAACATCTGCAGTAACAACTGCAGTAACACCTGTAGTAACATCTGCAGTAACATCTGCAGTAACATCTGCAGTAACACCTCCGGTAACACCGGTAGTAACACCGGTAGTAACATCTGTAGTAACACCGGTAGTAACACCGGTAGTAACACCTGCAGTAACACCTGCAGTAACACCTGAAGTAACACCTGTAGTAATACCTGTAGTAACACCGGTAGTAACACCGGTAGTAACACCGGTTGTAACATCGGTAGAAGCATCGGTAGAAACATCTGTAGTAACATCTGTAGTAACACCGGTAGTAACATCTGTAGTAACATCTGCAGTAACACCTGCAGTAACACCTGAAGTAACACCTGAAGTAACACCTGTAGTAATATCTGTAGTAATACCTTTAGTAACATCTGTAGTAAAATCTGTAGTAACATCTGCAGTAACATCTGCAGTAACACCTGCAGTAACATCTGCAGTAACACCTGCAGTAACACCTGCAGTAATACCTGTAGTAACATCTGTAGTAACATCTGTAGTAACATCGGTAGTAACATCGGTAGTAACACCTGTAGTAACACCTGTAGTAACACCTGTAGTAACACCGGTAGTAACATCGGTAGTAACATCGGTAGTAACACCTGTAGTAATACCTTTAGTAATACCTTTAGTAACATCTGTAGTAACATCTGTAGTAACATCTGCAGTAACATCTGCAGTAACACCTGCAGTAACATCGGTAGTAACATCTGTAGTAACACCTGTAGTAACACCTGTAGTAACACCGGTAGTAACACCTGTAGTAACACCTGTAGTAACACCGGTAGTAACACCTGTAGTAACATCTGTAGGAACACCGGTAGTAACGCCTGCGGTAACGCCTGCGGTAACGCCTGCAGTAACGCCTGAAGTAACGCCGGTAGTAACGCCGGTAGTAACACCGGTAGTAACATCTGTAGTAACATTTTTAGTAACATCTGTAGTAACATCTGCAGTAACATCTGTAGTAACACCTGTAGTAATACCTGAATATCTGTAGTAATACCTGTAGTAAAATCTGTAGTAACATCTGCAGTAATGCCTGCAGTAACGCCTGCAGTAACGCCTGCAGTAACACCTGCAGTAACGCCTGTAGTAACGCCGGTAGTAACACCGGTAGTAACATCGGTAGTAACAACTGCAGTAACACCTGCAGTAACATCTGCAGTAACACCTGCAGTAACACCTGCAGTAACACCTGCAGTAACTCCTGTCCGTAACGCCTGTTCGTAACGCCAGCAGTAACATCTGCAGTAACAACTGCAGTAACACCTCCGGTAACACCGGTAGTAACATCTGTAGTAACATCTGCAGTAACACCTGCAGTAACACCTGTAGTAACATCTGTAGTAACATCTGCAGTAACATCTGCAGTAACATCTGCAGTAACACCTGCAGTAACACCTGCAGTAATACCTGCAGTAACTCCTGTCCGTAACTCCTGTCCGTAACGCCAGCAGTAACATCTGCAGTAACAACTGCAGTAACACCTCCGGTAACACCGGTAGTAACACCGGTAGTAACATCTGTAGTAACACCGGTAGTAACACCGGTAGTAACATCGGTATTAACACCTGCAGTAACACCTGAACACCTGTAGTAATACCTGTAGTAACACCTGTAGTAACACCTGTAGTAACACCTGAAGTAACACCTGTAGTAATACCTGTAGTAATATCTGTAGTAATACCTTTAGTAACATCTGTAGTAAAATCTGTAGTAACACCTGCAGTAACATCTGCAGTAACACCTGCAGTAACATCTGCAGTAACATCTGCAGTAACACCTGCAGTAACATCTGCAGTAACACCTGCAGTAATACCTGTAGTAACGTCTGTAGTAACATCTGTAGTAACATCTGTAGTAACATCGGTAGTAATACCTGTAGTAACACCTGTAGTAACATCGGTAGTAACACCTGTAGTAACACCTGTAGTAATACCTTTAGTAACATCTGTAGTAACATCTGTAGTAACATCTGTAGTAACATCTGCAGTAACATCTGCAGTAACACCTGCAGTAACACCTGTAGTAACATCGGTAGTAACACCTGCGGTAACGCCGGTAGTAACGCCTGCAGTAACGCCTGCAGTAACGCCTGCAGTAACGCCTGCAGTAACGCCTGCAGTAACTGCCGGTAGTAACGCCGGTAGTAACACCGGTAGTAACACCGGTAGTAACATCGGTAGTAACACCTGTAGTAACACCGGTAGTAACACCGGTAGTAACATCGGTAGTAACATCTTTAGTAACATCTGTAGTAACATCTGTAGTAACATCTGCAGTAACATCTGCAGTAACATCTGCAGTAACATCTGTAGTAACACCTGTAGTAATACCTTAATATCTGTAGTAATACCTGTAGTAACATCTGTAGTAACATCTGTAGTAACATCTGCAGTAACATCTGCAGTAACGCCTGCAGTAACGCCTGCAGTAACGCCTGCAGTAACGCCGGTAGTAACGCCGGTAGTAACACCGGTAGTAACAACTGTAGTAACACCTGTAGTAACACCTGTAGTAACATCGGTAGTAACATCGGTAGTAACACCTGTAGTAACACCGGTAGTAACACCGGTAGTAACACCTGCAGTAACGCCTGCGGTAACGCCTGCAGTAACGCCTGAGGTAACGCCTGTAGTAACGCCGGTAGTAACACCGGTAGTAACACCGGTAGTAACATCGGTAGTAACACCGGTAGTAACATCTGTAGTAACATCTTTAGTAACATCTGTAGTAACATCTGCAGTAACATCTGTAGTAACACCTGTAGTAACACCTGTAGTAATACCTGAATATCTGTAGTAATACCTGTAGTAACATCTGTAGTAACATCTGCAGTAACATCTGCAGTAACACCTGCAGAAACACCTGCAGTAATGCCTGCAGTAACGCCTGCAGTAACGCCTGTAGTAACGCCGGTAGTAACACCGGTCGTAACACCGGTAGTAACATCGGTAGTAACACCTGTAGTAACACCGGTAGTAACATCTGTAGTAACACCGGTAGTAACACCGGTAGTAACACCTGCGGTAACGCCTGCGGTAACGCCTGCAGTAACGCCTGAAGTAACGCCGGTAGTAACGCCGGTAGTAACGCCGGTAGTAACACCGGTAGTAACACCGGTAGTAACATCTGTAGTAACATCTTTAGTAACATCTGCAGTAACATCTGTAGTAACACCTGTAGTAATACCTGAATATCTGTAGTAACATCTGCAGGAACATCTGCAGTAACATCTGCAGTAACATCTGCAGTAACATCTGCAGTAACATCTGCAGTAACGCCTGCAGTAACGCCTGCAGTAACGCCGGTAGTAACACCGGGAGTAACACCGGTAGTAACACCGGTAGTAACATCGGTAGTAACACCTGTAGTAATACCGGTAGTAACACCGGTAGTAACACCTGCGGTAACGCCTGCGGTAACGCCTGCAGTAACGCCTGAAGTAACGCCTGTAGTAACGCCGGTAGTAACACCGGTAGTAACACCGGTAGTAACACCGGTAGTAACACCGGTAGTAACGCCTGCGGTAACGCCTGCGGTAACGCCTGCGGTAACGCCTGCGGTAACGCCTGCGGTAACGCCTGCAGTAACGCCTGAAGTAACGCCGGTAGTAACGCCGGTAGTAACACCGGTAGTAACACCGGTAGTAACATCGGTAGTAACATCGGTAGTAACACCGGTAGTAACATCTGTAGTAACATCTGTAGTAACATCTGCAGTAACATCTGCAGTAACATCTGCAGTAACATCTGTAGTAACACCTGTAGTAATACCTGAATATCTGTAGTAATACCTGTAGTAACATCTGTAGTAACATCTGTAGTAACATCTGCAGTAACATCTGCAGTAACACCTGCAGTAATGCCTGCAGTAACGCCTGCAGTAACGCCGGTAGTAACGCCGGTAGTAACACCGGTCGTAACATCGGTAGTAACACCTGTAGTAACACCGGTAGTAACATCTGTAGTAACACCGGTAGTAACACCGGTAGTAACACCTGCGGTAACGCCTGCGGTAACGCCTGCAGTAACGCCTGAAGTAACGCCAGTAGTAACGCCGGTAGTAACGCCGGTAGTAACATCGGTAGTAACACCGGTAGTAACATCTGTAGTAACACCTGTAGTAATACCTGAATATCTGTAGTAATACCTGTAGTAACATCTGCAGTAACATCTGCAGTAACATCTGCAGTAACACCTGCAGTAACACCTGCAGTAATGCCTGCAGTAACGCCTGCAGTAACGCCTGCAGTAACGCCTGTAGTAACGCCGGTAGTAACACCGGTAGTAACATCGGTAGTAACAACTGCAGTAACACCTGTAGTAACACCTGTAGTAACATCGGTAGTAACATCGGTAGTAACACCTGTAGTAACACCTGTAGTAACATCGGTAGTAACATCTGTAGCAACATCGGTAGTAACATCTGTAGTAACACCTGTAGTAACACCTGTAGTAACATCTGTAGTAACATCGGTAGTAACACCTGTAGTAACATCGGTAGTAACATCTGTAGCAACATCGGTAGTAACATCTGTAGTAACATCTGTAGTAACATCTGTAGTAACATCCGTCTCTTTTCCTTCATTAACTTTTGGTTGTTTTTTATTCATTATTATTTCCTTTTTCCCAGCAGACGTTCCAAAGCGCTTTAACAGACACAAACCCAACAGGACTCTTCTTGTTGCTCTGGAGACTCTGACTAACTCCTCCCTCACTGCAGCTTAAAACCAGCACACCTGTTGCTGATGAGTCGATTTTAATCACACAGGTGAGGTTCTAAATGTGGAGAACAGTAAAGACTGGATCTTGTTGACCGTTAGTGAACCTAAAGCTGGCGTCCAGAGACACATACCGTCTGACGATCGTGCTCCCTGTCAAAAATGTGCGTCTAAGTTGCACACAAATGAAAACACTGGGGGACCGGTCCCGACCCGCTCTCAGGGGGGATCCGGTTGCTAACGGACTTGGGGGGAGACCTGTCGGTACTTACTCTCGGTGGCGGCGTGCGAGTGGACGTGGTGATTGTTGACGGGCTGAGACGGGCTGTCCATCTCTAGAGACCCTGCAGACGAACACAGACAGGGATGAGACACCCCCACAGCCCCCCCCCCCCCACACACACACACACACACACACACAACAGGAAGTGGACGGCGCGTACGTCTCTCCAGGACCTCGGTGATGCCGGCGTTGTCGGCCTCCAGCTCCATCTTGAACTTGGCCAGTTCCTGGTCCAGCTTCCGGAGGTGCCGGTCCACCTGGAGGCCCAGAACATGGTTACCAAATCCAGAACCCCCCCACCTGAGTCCTTGATTTGGGAGGAGCCTATTCTTCTGAGCCCTGCCCCTCCAATGCTCACAGTTCTGGCTCCTCCTACCATTAGAAAGAGGGCGTGTCCAGTGTTCCATCAGCTGGACACAGGAAGTCTGGGCGCCACCTAGTGGACGCGCAGCTGTGTAACCTCAGACCTAAACGTCCACCCCCCCCTTATTACAGGATGCTCGTTGCCCGATAAATACGGTGGTGATTCAGGTTCACCCACGTCAGACAGCGGCGACACCCCAGTCACATGATCTCACTCACCAGGTCGTAGATCTGATTGGCCAGCTGGACCTTCTCATCCGCATCTTCCAAAGCTTTATAGTAATCCTGAAACACAGAGGAGTGATCAGAGCCCACAGCCGACCCCCCAGCACTCAGATCCCACCCCCCAGCACCTTCTTGATGACCTCCATCTGCTCCTCCCTCCACTCCGGCTTGTTCTTCTTGGCATTGACGAAGAACTCGATGACCTTCTGCTCCAGCTGGTCGGTGGCGTCTGCAGAAGGAGAACATGTTCACTGGGGGAGGGTGGGGGGGCTTTTATCAAACACAAACATTCTCCATGAAGGTACCACACGACCAGCCCTGATAGGCAGACACTCATCACGTGACTCCTGGAGCCTGAAACCTGGATGAACTAGACTCGACTGGGGGTTCAGTTCTGATCTCAGGTCTGGATCAGAACCAGCCGGTGCCTCCCAGCAGGGTGACATCCTGTGAATGAAGACATCCTGATCCGACTTGTGTTCTGGTCACAGTGATGTCATCAGATCACACTGATCACTGGGGCACTCCGTCCATCACGAGCTTTTCACGACCATTTGAGCACTTCTGATGTTAAAAGGATGAAATAAATGGAGTTTCTCCTGGAACTATTCATCTGTTAATTGATCAAATGAAAACCTGGTGTAACTCTTCAGCTCTACTTTAAACTTCACATCAAGAGTGTGTGTGTGTGTGTATAAGAGGGAGGATATTTCTGGTTTAAACTGTTTTTAAGCCTTTGGGTTACTTATTTTGTATGACAAGTGCTTTATAAATCAAGTTTCTATATAAACAAAAGACGCCTTACAGTTTAGTTTCAATGAATAAAATTATATTTCGTTTATTTACAAAATATTACAAAACCTGGAAAGAGCATCTGATTTAGTGGGTCTGAAGGAGTTACATTAACGGTTAAACCGTTAAATCCCTGATCCTGAACGGACCGTCCGGTTCCGTGAACCGTCACCGGGATCCGGTCCGTCTCTCCTCCAGAACCCCGAGCAGAACCTTCGGTCCACGGTGTCAGGTCATTAGCATCATGCTAATGCTAACAGGTTAGGTCCGTGTTTAGCTGCTCTGCTAACTCATCCGGTCCTGCTAAATGTGACCGGGACATCACGGGGGTGCTGCCGGTGCCCGTCCTGGCGTGTAGCCGGTGTGTAGCCGGTGCCCGGCGGTCGGTACGTACTCTGAACCTGCAGGTCCATCTCCCTCATTTCCGTAAACCTGTCGCGGAGATCCATGGGAAGCTGCTCGATCACTGCCGGAGAGACACACACGTCAGCTGCTAGCGGCTAGGCTAACGGCGGAGCGAAAATCACACCCGCTTCCTGCTCAAAACGCGCCAAAACGGCCTTCGACGCTTCGTCGCGTGCGATACTCACTCTCCAGGTAATCCTCCAGGTACAGCATCGCGGCCAAAGGACGAGTTCAGCGTTTCAGGAGAAAAATCTGCGCATTCAATATGGCGCCGCCAGCCGCTGTCTCCTCACGAAACACTGAGGTCAGACAAAGTGACGCACACGGCTTCCTGTGTTCTGATTGGTTTAAATCTGCTGCGTGGGCGTTGATTTGCGTTCGGTGAAGAGACGCCTAATGGGAGTTGTAGTTCATCGCTGATGTAACTCAGATCGTTGTTGTCTTTAGGGCAGCAGATTGAGCAGCGCCATTAGATATATTATTCATTCATTGATTCATCTTCTGCCGCTTCATATTATATATAAACTAGCGGGAACCCGTGGAAATTCCACGATAAAACAATCAATCAATCAATCTGTCAAAAGAGCAGGTGTTAAAGAAATGTCAGAGAAGTGATGGTTCTGTTAGTGACTACATGAACACAACTGTATGGAGTTACTAACCCTAACCCTAACTCAACTGTATGGAGTTACTAACCCTAACCCTAACCCTAACACAACTGTATGGAGTTACTAACCCTAACCCTAACCCAACTGTATGGAGTTACTAACCCTAACCCTAACACAACTGTATGGAGTTACTAACCCTAACCCTAACACAACTGTATGGAGTTACTAACCCTAACCCTAACCCAACTGTATGGAGTTACTAACCCTAACCCTAACACAACTGTATGGAGTTACTAACCCTAACCCTAACACAACTGTATGGAGTTACTAACCCTAACCCTAACACAACTGTACTGAGTTACTAACCCTAACCCTAACCCTAACTCAACTGTATGGAGTTACTAACCCTAACCCTAACCCAACTGTATGGAGTTACTAACCCTAACCCTAACACAACTGTATGGAGTTACTAACCCTAACCCTAACACAACTGTATGGAGTTACAAACACTAACCCTAACCCTAACTCAACTGTATGGAGTTACTAACCCTAACCCTAACTCAACTGTATGGAGTTACTAACCCGAACCCTAACACAACTGTACCGAGTTACTAACCCTAACCCTAACCCTAACTCAACTGTATGGAGTTACTAACCCTAACCCTAACAACTGTACGGAGTTACTAACCCTAACCCTAACCCTAACCCTAACAACTGTACGGAGTTACTAACCCTAACCCTAACTCAACTGTATGGAGTTACTAACCCTAACCCTAACAACTGTACGGAGTTACTAACCCTAACCCTAACACTAACAACTGTACGGAGTTACTAACCCTAACCCTAACTCAACTGTATGGAGTTACTAACCCTAACTCAACTGTATGGAGTTACTAACCCTAACCCCTGTACGGAGTTACTAACCCTAACCCTAACTCAACTGTATGGAGTTACTAACCCTAACCCAACTGTATGGAGTTACTAACCCTAACCCTAACTCAACTGTATGGAGTTACTAACCCTAACCCTAACTCAACTGTATGGAGTTACTAACCCTAACCCTAACTCAACTGTATGGAGTTACAAACACTAACCCTAACTCAACTGTATGGAGTTACTAACCCTAACCCTAACTCAACTGTATGGAGTTACTAACCCTAACCCTAACTCAACTGTATGGAGTTACTAACCCTAACCCTAACTCAACTGTATGGAGTTACTAACCCTAACCCTAACACAACTGTATGGAGTTACTAACCCTAACCCTAACAACTGTGTGGAGTTACTAACCCTAACCCTAACACAACTGTATGGAATTACTAACCCTAACCCTAACTCAACTGTATGGAGTTACTAACCCTAACCCTAACTCAACTGTATGGAGTTACTAACCCTAACCCTAACTCAACTGTATGGAGTTACTAACCCTAACCCTAACCCTAACTCAACTGTATGGAGTTACTAACCCTAACCCTAACTCAACTGTATGGAGTTACTAACCCTAACCCTAACTCAACTGTATGGAGTTACTAACCCTAATCTTAACTCAACTGTATGGAGTTACTAACCCTAACCCTAACTCAACTGTATGGAGTTACTAACCCTAACCCTAACTCAACTGTATGGAGTTACTAACCCTAACCCTAACACAACTGTATGGAGTTACTAACCCTAACCCTAACTCAACTGTATGGAGTTACTAACCCTAACCCTAACTCAACTGTATGGAGTTACTAAAGAGAGTTTTTGTCAGATGCCCCAGGAGCATTTTGCCGTGCTGCCCCCTGGGCAGCACGTCCCGGTCTGACCCAGAACTGGTGTCGGTGTCTTAGGTGAGGTACCTGAATGAATGAATGAATGAATGAATAAATAGATAAACTTTGACTCACAAGGAAACAGACGAACAAACATCCAGCTGTCAGCATGTTGATCAAGGCGTCTTCAACGTGGAGCTGTTCTGCGTCAGAAAATTGCTGGTTTTAACTCCGTCCATTCTGTGTGTACATGTAGACACGGGTCACACACACTGACGTCACAGCGGTTTTCATCACAGGGAGACGCCCCCCCGGATAGAAAAGGTTCTGGTTACAGCGTTCACACCACAACGCAGACCCGGCATTTTCACAAAACCTCCCTTTGTCCAGCGTTTGGTCCCAGATATCTGTATTGTCGTGTGGACGAAAGGTGTGACCCCAACAAAAGGCCTCGCTGGCCGACGTCTTAAGCCATATTGTTCACGAGATTCCTGCTGAAAGATGCACCGGGATTGGTCAGGCACTTGATTGACAGGTAGTGGGTGGAGTTAAAAATCCATGACAGCATGAGGTTTTCAAGTGAGCTTATTCAGACATACAGGTGGGGAGAATTTTCTACAAACAAAATCCTAAAATTGAAAGAATAAGATTTAAATTTTGTTTAAATTTTGTAAGAATAGATTTTCATGCAAAATACAGCTTCATTCTTGTTATATTAAGTTTTTCTTAATCAGGAATTCACTGTAATAACAGTTTTATAATACTTAAGACAATATAAGACAATATAAATATTACATATGTGAAATAACTGATTTGTAAATTCAACAAGAGTAGGGGAACTAAAAACAGGTTTTCTGCTAAAATATTTCTTTCCTGTTAAATAAATCAAAACAAACTTTATTGTGTCGTTATGAAAAGAAGATTTTCTGTGGTACGCCGACAAAATGTGTTTCTGATCTTCTGAAAATACAAAACGGACGACCTGATGATTGGACCTGATGAAAGTCCCCGCCCCTCCCCCCAGGCTCATGTGGCCCTTCCCCCCAGGCTCATGTGGCCATGAAAGCTGGTTGTGTGAGTCCAGGTCCCCCAGGTGGAATCAAAGCGACAGGAAGTGGGGCAGGAAGAGCTTTTATTGTCGTCGTGACAACAAGTCAAGGCCGTAACTATCATCATGACGCATGCGTGTCAAACCGGACAGAACATATCAGAGAACATGAGACGCTGATGAGGAACCAGACCGGCAGAAGGCATGAGAAAACCTCACCCGACCTCCTCCTACCTCACCCGACCTCTTCCAACCTCACCCGACCTCCTCCAACCTCACCCGACCTCCTCCAACCTCACCCGACCTCTTCCAACCTCACCCGACCTCCTCCAACCTCACCCGACCTCCTCCAACCTCACCCGACCTCTTCCAACCTCACCCGACCTCCTCCAACCTCACCCGACCTCCTCCAACCTCACCCGACCTCCTCCAACCTCACCCGACCTCCTCCTACCTCACCCGACCACCTCCAACCTCACCCGACCTCCTCCTACCTCACCCGACCTCCTCCTACCTCACCCGACCTCCTCCTACCTCACCCGACCTCCTCCTACCTCACCCGACCTCCTCCAACCTCACCCGACCTCCTCCTACCTCACCCGACCTCCTCCTACCTCACCCGACCTCCTCCAACCTCACCCGACCTCCTCCAACCTCACCCGACCTCCTCCTACCTCAACCGACCTCCTCCTACCTCACCCGACCACCTCCTACCTCACCCGACCTCCTCCTACCTCACCCGACCTCCTCCAACCTCACCCGACCTCCTCCTACCTCACCCGACCTCCTCCAACCTCACCCGACCTCCTCCTACCTCAACCGACCTCCTCCTACCTCACCCGACCTCCTCCTACCTCACCCGACCTCCTCCTACCTCACCCGACCTCCTCCTACCTCACCCGACCTCATCAAAAGAAGTCAGTGACAGAAAAACATCCATGTTTACCTTTTCCTCCATGACTGAAACCATCACTGGTAGAACTACTGGTTCTACTGGTGGATCTACTGGTGGATCTACTGGTGGTTCTACTGGTGGATCTACTGGTGGTTCTACTGGTGGATCTACTGGTGGATCTACTGGTGGATCTACTGGTGGATCTACTGGTGGTTCTACTGGTGGATCTACTGGTGGTTCTACTGGTGGATCTACTGGTGGATCTACTGGTGGTTCTACTGGTGGATCTACTGGTGGTTCTACTTGTGGATCTACTGGTGGATCTACTGGTGGATCTACTGGTGGTTCTACTGGTGGATCTACTGGTGGATCTACTGGGGGTTCTACTGGTGGTTCTACTGGGGGTTCTATGGGTCTACTGGTGGTTCTACTGGTGGATCTACTGGTGGTTCTACTGGTGAATCTACTGGGGGTTCTATGGATCTACTGGTGGTTCTACTGGTGGATCTACTGGGGGTTCTATGGATCTACTGGGGGTTCTACTGGGGGTTCTATGGATCTACTGGTGGTTCTACTGGTGGATCTACTGGTGGTTCTACTGGTGAATCTACTGGTGGTTCTACTGGTGAATCTACTGGTGGTTCTACTGGGGGTTCTATGGATCTACTGGTGGTTCTACTGGTGGTTCTACTGGGGGTTCTATGGATCTACTGGGGGTTCTACTGGGGGTTCTAAGGATCTACTGGTGGTTCTACTGGTGGATCTACTGGTGGTTCTACTGGTGAATCTACTGGTGGTTCTACTGGTGAATCTACTGGTGGTTCTACTGGGGGTTCTATGGGTCTACTGGTGGATCTACTGGTGGTTCTACTGGTGGTTCTACTGGGGGTTCTATGGATCTACTGGTGGTTCTACTGGTGGATCTACTGGTGGTTCTACTGGTGGTTCTACTGGGGGTTCTACTGGGGGTTCTATGGATCTACTGGTGGTTCTACTGGTGGATCTACTGGTGGTTCTACTGGTGGTTCTACTGGTGGATCTACTGGTGGTTCTACTGGTGGATCTACTGGTGGTTCTACTGGTGAATCTACTGGTGGTTCTACTGGTGGTTCTACTGGGGGTTCTACTGGTGGTTCTATGGATCTACTGGTGGTTCTACTGGTGGATCTACTGGTGGTTCTACTGGTGAATCTACTGGTGGTTCTACTGGTGGTTCTACTGGTGGTTCTACTGGGGGTTCCATGGATCTACTGGTGGTTCTACTGGTAGTTCTACTGGTTCTATCTCCCCTGCTTTGCATACTGCCTGGCAGCAGAGGGAAATAGCTAGCTTAGCTTGTGTAAAGTAGAAAAGTATAGCTAGGATAAAGTTAAGATTAGCTAACTTTAGCTAACGTTAGCTCGTGAACAGGTCAGGGTTCATTGTTGCTATGACAACCGCAGCTGTCAGGAACACAATAAAAGAGAAACAAAGTGAACAACAAAGTAAACAAAGTAAACAACAATGTAAACAACACAGTAAACCACAACGTAAACAACAAACTGAACAACAAACTGAACAACAAACTGAACAACAAACTGAACAACAAACTGAACAACAAACTAAGCCCTAAAGTCAACAGAGCAAACTGCTGCACCATGTTTCCTCACACCACCTGACAGAGGATCTGCTCGGGGGGCCAGAACGTTCTGGACGGCGCAGAGGAAGACAGTCA
This sequence comes from Antennarius maculatus, assembly GCA_013358685.1. NCBI lineage: Eukaryota > Metazoa > Chordata > Actinopteri > Lophiiformes > Antennariidae > Antennarius > Antennarius maculatus. The sequence goes on along the minus strand of JABVMC010000049.1, from coordinate 13,395 downwards.
GGTAAAGAAGCAGGAGCGGTCACATGACCCGTCCTGATGACATCACACATTCAGTCAGACCTGCGTGCAGAAACATCCCAACACAAACACAGATAGTAAACATGCTCAGAGGACCCCCCCCTTGAAGAAAACTGTTAGCAGCCATGAAATCACTCCTTGAGCTACCAATCACATGTACCCGGTTTGTACCCACCCCCAAGGAATGATGTCATATGGCTTTGTGACGATTGGCTAACACAGTCCATCAACTGGTTTCTCACCACCTTTGAACAATGATCTCCTGTCAGTGGTTCCAGAGCTAACACGGGTAAGCTACTAGCTTGTGAGACATAGCAGCAGTTAGCGGAAGACTGCTAGCATAACTCACCATGTTAGCGTCCCTTCCTGCAGTGACATCATCGCATTCGCAGCTCTGCACATGTTACTTGCGGTAACTACCTAATAACTGTATTCAATGCTATTGGTTCAGGAAGCTAACAACCAGGTGAGGAATCAAATTAGCCTTAGGGCTAAGCTAGCTCGGAGTTACCCGATACCTCTCAACCCCATGCACTAGTGAACTGAACTCAGATGGTTAGTTAAACCCATGAGGTTCCATCAAGAAAATTAATTTCCCTGATGGAACCTCCTTAAGGGATAAATAAAGTTAAACTCTACTCTCCACTCTACTCTATACTCTACTCTCTACTCTACTCTATACTCTACTCTACACTCTACTCTCTACTCTACTCTATACTCTACTCTAAACTCTACTCTACTCTCTACTCTACTCTATACTCTACTCTCTATTGTACTCTACTCTCCACTCTACTCTATACTCTACTCTCTACTCTATACTCTCTACTCTACTCTACTCTATACTCTACTCTCTACTCTACTCTCTACTCTACCCTACTCTATACTCTACTCTCTATTGTACTCTACTCTCCACTCTACTCTATACTCTACTCTCTACTCTATACTCTACTCTCTACTCTACTCTACTCTACTCTATACTCTACTCTACTCTCTACTCTACTCTCTACTCTACCCTACTCTATACTCTACTCTACTCTCTACTGTATACTCTTGACTCTAACAAACTTCAGTGTTCCTAAATGTTAAATTGTCTGAACTCGGTTGAGGTAGGCGGTTTCTCTCGCTTCCATTTCTCATGCTAAGCTAAGCTAACTGAACCTGATCTCTCCTTCTATCCTCAATGAGATGGCTAACAGTTCTCCCAAAACATCAGACATTTCTCCTAACTGCTTTCAAAGTGAACAAATCTGAAAGCTCTCGTTGTGTTGAAGACATCAGGATTGTAAAAACAGTGGTGATTTAAGGTCAGCTTGCGTGCTAACGTCTGGTCATCTGTGATGTTGGACTGCCGGAAAAATCCCAGGTGCTTCAGCAGTGCGTACAGAATGTCGCCCCAACTGTTGGCGTTGATGTTGACCCCAACCCCACACCCCTGGTGGTCCTCCTGCTGGGTGGGGTTTGTCTAGAGTGCAGATACCCGGACGACGCTGGCCTGGGGGCAGTTGGTGGAGCTCGCCAGCTCCTCACCCAGCTGTGTGGTAGCCGGGGGGGGCGGGCGAGGTGATGATGGTGGCAGCGGTGAGGTACGGCTGGTCACAGTTCAGAGGAACCGCCTCCTCAAACGGGGCGTTCAGACTGGAACGGCTGGAGAGAGAAGAGACGCCACGTCTGAAATCAACCAATCAATCAGTGGTAGGAATGAAGCCCCGCCCCCCACACCCCCAAACTGATGGAACCTATCTAAACCAGAACCTGTCCATGTTGAGTCCTTTGGACCTTTGCTGGACTGTGGTTCTGAGTTTGTCTGGTTCAGACAAGAACCTGACCAGCGTTCTGTGTTGATCCGGGTCAACCGCGGACTGAAGGAACCAACGATCCCAGTCCGTCCACCCTGAGCCCTGGTCTGTCCACCAGTCCGTCCACCCTGAACCCCAGTCCGTCCACCCTGAGCCCCGGTCCGTCCACCCTGAGCCCATGTCCGTCCACCCTGAGCCCCGGTCCGTCCACCCTGAGCCCCGGTCTGTCCCCCCTGAGCCCCGGTCCGTCAGACTGGTTCTGTTCCTACCTATTGGTCAGCGGTCACTCTCGGATCTGGATGGTGCTCAGTTCCTGGATGCTGGCCTGCAGACCTGCAGACATGTTGGAGTTAGGGACACTGAAGGACTTCCTCTTCCTGCGAGCACAACAGGAAGTCAGGCTATGAGGAGAGGAAGATGAGGACGTGGATGAAGAGCTGGACATCTGCTTCAGGAGAGGTTCTTCCCTGCAGCCTACTTGGTAAACCTTCTCATCCACAAACTGGTGGTTCTGAAGGACATCAGGGACGGGGGGTTAGACTGGGTACCTCCTGGGGGTGTGGGGTGTTGGGTCAGGAACCAGAACCAGTGGTTCCAGCACTCCAGGCTCTCACCGTGGTCTTCTCCAGGCAGTTCAGCAGGTGATGATGATGCACCTCAAAGTTGGGGTTGATTTTGCACACCAGTGCCTGCCCCGCCTCCTTTGATGCCTGTAGGTCACAAACATAAATCACATGACCTCACAATGACTCCACCTTTTGACACGCCTCTGCCCCACCCTCAATGACAGCACAAAACAGGTGAGACCAGAAGGAGCAACTGATCATCCCCGGATCAAACAACCGCTGGACTACCTTCAGGGTCTCACCTGGGGGGACCCCTCTGTGGGGACCAATAGATGGGGGTCCCCAGAGGGGGCTCCTGTGGACCCCAGACAGGCGTTAGACATGAACATACTAAGAACAGTTTGTGCTCATGATGGTTCTCATGGTTTTACCTTCATCCAGAGGACTGGTTCAGGTACAACGACCTCCAGCTGGAGGGCAGGGAAGATGGGGCAACCCTCACTGACCTCTGACCCTGAACCAGCGCCTGAGGAAGCCTCCGCCTGTTCCCAACCACACCAGGTCTTAGCTCCGACTGCCAGCCTACCTTAGCATCCCACACCCAAGGATGAGGTACACAGGTGAGTCTACCATGACTGTCAATGAGCCGGCTCACCCATCCATCCTGGTCCACCAGGACAAGCTGAACCTTCACCCATCCATCCCGGTCCTCCTGGACCAGCTAAACCTTCACCCATCCATCCTGGTCCTCCTGGACAAGCTGAACCTTCACCTATCCATCCTGGTCCTCCTGGACCAGCTGAACCTTCACCCATCCATCCATCCTGGAGAGCAAATACACTGCCTGGCCAAAAAAAATGTCGCCGTCAAAAAGTCACACCCTCCCATGTGTTGTTGGACTGCATTCAGCTCTGATTACAGCCTGCACTAACTGGGATACTGTTTGATGAGTTCAGATTTCCATCCAGTGATGTCATATTTTTCCATATTTTTCATCAAGATCTTGCATTCCTGGCGATGGGCTCTGACCACGAGGTAACGCCGTCTCCAGCACTCGCTGACATTCTTTGAAAGGAGAAAAAAGAGGGTGTGACTGCTTGTGATGGCGACTTTTTTTTTCGCCATGGAAGTGTAATTATGGGATGTTTATTCTTTGGGCCTCTGGGGGCCCAGCTCCCCCCCAGTGAACCCGGGTCAGCAGCGGATCTGGACCCGGTAAACATTAAACATGGTTCAAAGATGAGACTCAGTTTCAGTCTCAAGGCCCCCCCTGTGGAAACAACATGGTTGCTGCAGGAAGTTTCCCTCCCATCCTCTTCCTCACTCCCCCTCCCTCCCCCTTGAAAAGAGCAACTATTCCTGAAGACTTCCTGCAAACAGAGATTGAATTCTTGGTCCGGGTCAGGTTCAAGGTCCGGGTTCAAGTTCCAGGTCATGTTCAGGGTCCGGGTCAGGTTCAGGTTCCAGGTCAAGTTCAGGGTCCGGGTCCAAGTCAGGCTCCATGTCAGGTTCAGGGTCCGGGTCAGGTTCCAGGTCAGGTTCAGGTTCAGGTTCCAGGTCAGGTTCAGGTTCCAGGTCAGGTTCAGGGTCAGGTTCCAGGTCAAGTTCAGGGTCCGGGTCAGGTTCAGGGTCCAGGTCAGGTTCCAGGTCAGGTTCAGGTTCCAGGTCAAGTTCAGGGTCCGAGTCCAAGTCAGGTTCCAGGTCAGGTTCAGGTTCAGGTTCCGGGTGAGGTTCCAGGTCAGGTTCAGGTTCCGGTTCAGGTTCCAGGTCAGGTTCAGATTCCGGCTCAGGTTTCAGGTCAGGTTCAGGGTCCAGGGCAGGGTCCAAGTCAGGGTCCAAGTTAGGGTACAGGTCAGGTTCAGGGTCCAGATTGAGGGTCACCTTCTGTGCTCGTCTCTTCTCCGCCCTCTGGCTCTGGTGGTAGATGCGGCTGAAGTTGGACACGATGACGGGAACCGGCAGAGCGATGACCAGAACGCCGCTCAGGGAGCAGATGGAGCCGAAGATCTTCCCCATGATGGTCTTTGGGACCATGTCCCCGTACCTGCAGGACAGGGACATGGTTACCAGGTTCGGGTCAGAACGCCCACAGAAACACCCTCCTAGAACCGAAACACCCTCCTGGACCCGAAACACCCAACAGGATCTGAAACACCCAATGGACCTGAAACACCCGATGGACCTGAAACACCCAAAAGGACCTGAAACACCCAACAGAACCTCAAACACCCAACAGGACCTGAAACACCCAACGAACCTGAAACACCCAACAGGACCTGAAACACCCAATGGACCTGAAACACCCAACAGGACCTGAAACACCCAACAGGACCTGAAACACCCAATGGACCTGAAACACCCAACAGGACCTGAAACACCCAACAGAACCTGAAACACCCAATCGGACCTGAAACACCCAACAGAACCTGAAACACCCAACAGGACCTGAAACACCCAACGGACCTGAAACACCCAACAGGACCTGAAACACCCAATGGACCTGAAACACCCAACAGGATCTGAAACACCCAATGGACCCGAAACACCCAACAGGACCTGAAACACCCAATGGACCTGAAACACCCAACAGGATCTGAAACACCCAATGGACCTGAAACACCCAACAGTACCTTAAACACCCAATGGACCTGAAACACCCACCAGGACCTGAAACACCCAATGGACCTGAAACACCCAACAGGACCTGAAACACCCAACAGGACCTGAAACACCCAACAGGACCTGAAACACCCAACCGGACCTGAAACACCCAACAGGACCTGAAACACCCAACCGGACCTGAAACACCCAAAAGGACCTGAAACACCCAACAGAACCTCAAACACCCAACAGGACCTGAAACACCCAACAGGACCTGAAACACCCAACAGGACCTGAAACACCCAATGGACCTGAAACACCCAACAGGACCTGAAACACCCAACAGGACCTGAAACACCCAATGGACCTGAAACACCCAACAGGACCTGAAACACCCAACAGAACCTGAAACACCCAACCGGACCTGAAACACCCAACAGAACCTGAAACACCCAACAGGACCTGAAACACCCAACGGACCTGAAACACCCAACAGGACCTGAAACACCCAATGGACCTGAAACACCCAACAGGATCTGAAACACCCAATGGACCTGAAACACCCAACAGGACCTGAAACACCCAACAGGACCTGAAACACCCAATGGACCTGAAACACCCACCAGGACCTGAAACACCCAACAGGACCTGAAACACCCAATGGACCTGAAACACCCAACAGGACCTGAAACACCCAACAGGACCTGAAACACCCAACAGAACCTGAAACACCCAACCGGACCTGAAACACCCAACAGGACCTGAAACACCCAACAGGACCTGAAACACCCAACAGGACCTGAAACACCCAATGGACCTGAAACACCCAACAGGACCTGAAACACCCAATGGACCTGAAACACCCAACAGGACCTGAAACACCCAACAGGACCTGAAACACCCAATGGACCTGAAACACCCAACAGGACCTGAAACACCCAACGGACCTGAAACACCCAACAGGACCTGAAACACCCAATGGACCTGAAACACCCAACAGGATCTGAAACACCCAATGGACCTGAAACACCCAATGGACCTGAAACACCCAACAGGACCTGAAACACCCAATGGACCTGAAACACCCAACAGGACCTGAAACACCCAACAGGACCTGAAACACCCAACAGAACCTGAAACACCCAACCGGACCTGAAACACCCAACAGGACCTGAAACACCCAACAGGACCTGAAACACCCAATGGACCTGAAACACCCAACAGGACCTGAAACACCCAACAGGACCTGAAACACCCAATGGACCTGAAACACCCAACAGGACCTGAAACACCCAACAGGACCTGAAACACCCAAAAGGACCTGAAACACCCAACAGAACCTGAAACACCCAACCGGACCTGAAACACCCAACAGAACCTGAAACACCCAACAGGACCTGAAACACCCAACGGACCTGAAACACCCAACAGGACCTGAAACACCCAATGGACCTGAAACACCCAACAGGATCTGAAACACCCAATGGACCTGAAACACCCAACAGGACCTGAAACACCCAACAGGACCTGAAACACCCAATGGACCTGAAACACCCACCAGGACCTGAAACACCCAACAGGACCTGAAACACCCAATGGACCTGAAACACCCAACAGGACCTGAAACACCCAACAGGACCTGAAACACCCAACAGGACCTGAAACACCCAACCGGACCTGAAACACCCAACAGGACCTGAAACACCCAACAGGACCTGAAACACCCAACAGGACCTGAAACACCCAATGGACCTGAAACACCCAACAGGACCTGAAACACCCAATGGACCTGAAACACCCAACAGGACCTGAAACACCCAACAGGACCTGAAACACCCAATGGACCTGAAACACCCAACAGGACCTGAAACACCCAACGGACCTGAAACACCCAACAGGACCTGAAACACCCAATGGACCTGAAACACCCAACAGGATCTGAAACACCCAACGGACCTGAAACACCCAATGGACCTGAAACACCCAACAGGACCTGAAACACCCAACAGGACCTGAAACACCCAACAGGACCTGAAACACCCAATGGACCTGAAACACCCAACAGGACCTGAAACACCCAACAGAACCTGAAACACCCAACCGGACCTGAAACACCCAACAGGACCTGAAACACCCAACAGGACCTGAAACACCCAATGGACCTGAAACACCCAACAGGACCTGAAACACCCAACAGGACCTGAAACACCCAACAGGACCTGAAACACCCAACAGGACCTGAAACACCCAATGGACCTGAAACACCCAACAGGACCTGAAACACCCAACAGGACCTGAAACACCCAACAGGACCTGAAACACCCAACAGGACCTGAAACACCCAACAGGACCTGAAACACCCAGCTCCTGCTGATGTCGTGACTTCAGTTTCCTGCTGACAGAAAAGAAACTCAACATTCAGACGAAACGCTGAATCAATGATTTGAAGCCTTCAGCAGAAAAATATGCTGACTCAGCAGACTGAAGCCACACCTCCATCAGTGTCCACCAGGAGGCGCCACCACATCACCGCCAGACGGGCTCTAAAACCACTGGAGTCAACAGGGCATCAAACTGAGGCACACAAAGAAACAAACCCACAAACACACAAACAAACAAAACACACAAACAAACAGACAAACAAATAAACAAACAAACAGACAGACAAAACTCCATATGAGACCCCATAAATAGAGTAAATAAATGCCAGAAAACGACGGATAAAAGACGAAGACAGGGAACATGGTGATTGGGTCACGTGGTGTGATTTGGGTGGGAGGAGCTACAGGAACGGCTGGAGTGAAAGTGTTTCTTTATGAGAAACACCTGAGGAGGAGGAGGGGGCGTGGCTAAACGTTGACATCACATCAGCCACGAGTTGATCTGAAAAGACGTTTCGCCTTTGAGCTAATCACATTAGCATCGGCGTTAGCATGTAGCCAACCGCGGCGTTTCTGAAGGATAATATCAATACTATTATTGTTTAGTATTTATCACCATGATCATTGGTTGTTGTTACTGATCTGACCACTAGGGGGCCTCTGAGTCCATGACTGAGGCCACTGGTTCCATCAGAACTCTGGGACTGATCTCTGGACTGTGATTGGGGGATCAGCTGCTCGGCCTGCTGGGAGTTTTGGGCGCGGCGGCAGAGGAGACGTTGATTAAACGGGTCGGACATCGGCGCTGGGAACCGATCCAGAACCACGTGACCCACCGTCCGTCACGGGTCGCCAGGAGACGCGGCTCCTCTGAAAGCTCCACTGTCATTGGCTACCGGTCACCTGCTTGTCCACTAACACGCCGGGCCCCTCCCACCAGTTTACACCAGAATGGAAGGAAAGAGTTCACGTGAACTCTGGGACACGTCAGGTTTGTTCTGTCACAGAACACGTTAAAGAACATGTTAAAGAACACGTTAAAGAACAAAGGATGAGAACATAGACGATCGCCCTCGTCACGCTTTAAACACACGTGACCTCTGACTCCCAGACCTCTGCCAGGAAGCATGACTGAAGAGGACGAGCAGAGATGAAGATGAAGATGATGATGAAGACGAGGCTTTCAGCCTTCCCAGATGAAAACGGCGCTCGGCGCTTGAATCAGCCAATGACAGAGCTCCGCCTCCTTGCGGCGCTCTGAGGGAGCGAGGAGATTAGCGCTGAGCGCTATGCTAATGTGACAGCTTCCTGTCAGCACACCCCTCCCCCCACACACGGATCAACGTGAAGCTGAATGGAGGTCTGGCCAGCCTGAACTAGGCTTTGACCCCATTCCAGTGAGGTCACCAGTTTGACCTTCAGGTCAGCTTTTGTGACATAACCCCAAAAAGGGGCGGGGCCGACCTCTGCTGATTTCAGCTTTTTAAAATGTGTTTGTAACGTTTTTGGTCGTTCTGATGATGTGATGCATTTCCTCTTCCTGTGGCGCAACAGGAAGTGATGACACAGTGTGTTCTCCAGCAGCAGGACGCGTCGCTCCGGTCCTCACGGATCAGAACACGGATCAGAACACGGATCAGAACCTCCAGCCCGTGACGACGGTTAACACGAACAGCTGATCCTCGTCCTCACGCCGCTTCCATTTTTAGCTTAGCATCCAGGTGCAGCTGCTGCATGTCAGCGTTAGCATGTTAGCACGAACACGTCTGATCATGTGTGTCGGGTCGAGAACAAACATGCTCCATTACACACGCGTGTGACGAACACATGACGGGGCCGCGGGTCCACAATCCTCCACCACAGACCAGAGAGCAGCTTGGGTGGGCGGCGCCCGCGGGAGCGGCGTCTGCAGCAGGGGCCGTGGCTGTCGTGGGCGTGACGGCTGCAGTAGGGGGCATGGCGGTTGTGGGCGTGGCTGTCATGGCTGCAGTAGGGGGCGTGGCGGCGTGGACAGATACGCGGCGGCGTCAGGCAGGAAGCGTCTAACCTCCCTGTCGTCTTCTTCCTGTTCGGCGGCTCGAACGGGTTTTTCACCGTGGTCTGGAGGAAGAGGAGGTAGAGCCGATGCTAATCGCCACTGTGAGCCTGAGGGATGCTGCTGTCGCCGTGGAAACGCCTTCATTTTCTTCTTCCTCCTCCTCTGCCGTGTTGTTTTGCTGCTGACAGGAAGTTGTCGCCTCGTCTTGTGCGATGAAACGTGTCGCCTGTTTCCTTCATCTTCATCGTCATCCTCACCTGTGTGACCACGATAAACTTAGCCTGAGCTAGCCTAGCTAGCTCGGGCTAAGCTAGCTCAGGCTAGGCTAACTCAGGCTAGGTTTAGATCCATGTGGATCTGATCAGTGTCGAAGCTCCAGGTTTGACTGGATCAATAAATCCTGATCAGTTGATTGATAACTGATCCATTGATTCATGTACAGATGGACTCGCTGAGGGATTCGAACCGCTGGCCTGCTGTTGCCGTAGCAACCCCCTGCAGCACATCAACCAGAGCATCACAGGAGGATCAAAACGTTACCACGGAAAAATGAGGACAATCAGCAGCGCGTCGTCCGTTACGCCCTGTTCTGATGACATCAGAACCAGCTGATGACATCACAACCAGCTGATTCTCCAGAACCCGACTGAACAGAACCATCAGAACGTCTCCCTGAGACACGTGTGGCGGCGCTCAGGACAGGTGTTCCAGGTGAACCAGTGCCCTCAGGCCGGTCACATGACTATCAGCTGATACCGTCAGGGGGCGGGGCCATATCCAATGCAGTCAGAGACCAACAAACACAACACAGATGATGACACTGGTTCTACACCAGTAGAGACCAGTAGAGACCAATAGAGACCAGTACAGACCAGTAAAACCAGTAGAGACCAGCAGAACCAGTAGAGACCAATAGAACCTGTACAGACCAGTAAAACCAGTAGAGACCAGCAGAACCAGTAGAGACCAATAGAACCAGTACAGACCGGTAAACCAGTAGAGACCAGCAGAACCAGTAGAGACCAATAGAACCAGTACAGACCAGTAAAACCAGTAGAGACCAGCAGAACCAGTAGAGACCAATAGAACCAGTACAGACCGGTAAAACCAGTAGAGACCAGCAGAACCAGTAGAGACCAATAGAACCAGTAGAGACCGGTAGAGAGCAGTACAGATCAGTCGAGACTAGCATAACCAATACAGACAATTATAGACCAGTAGAGACCAGTAGAGACCAATAGAGACCAGTACAGACCAGTAAAACCAGTAGAGACCAATAGAGACCAGTACAGACCAATAGAACCAGTACAGACCAGTAAAACCAGTAGAGACCAGCAGAACCAGTAGAGACCAATAGAACCAGTACAGACCAGTAAAACCAGTAGAGACCAGCAGAACCAGTAGAGACCAATAGAACCAGTACAGACCAGTAAAACCAGTAGAGACCAACAGAACCAGTAGAGACCAATAGAACCAGTACAGACCAGTAAAACCAGTAGAGACCAACAGAACCAGTAGAGACCAATAGAACCAGTACAGACCAGTAAAACCAGTAGAGACCAGCAGAACCAGTAGAGACCAATAGAACCAGTACAGACCAGTAAAACCAGTAGAGACCAGCAGAACCAGTAGAGACCAATAGAACCAGTACAGACCGGTAAACCAGTAGAGACCAGCAGAACCAGTAGAGACCAATAGAACCAGTACAGACCAGTAAAACCAGTAGAGACCAGCAGAACCAGTAGAGACCAATAGAACCAGTACAGACCGGTAAAACCAGTAGAGACCAGTATAACCAGTAGAGACCAATAGAACCAGTAGAGACCGGTAGAGAGCAGTACAGATCAGTCGAGACTAGCATAACCAATACAGACAATTATAGACCAGTAGAGACCAGTAGAGACCAATAGAGACCAGTACAGACCAGTAAAACCAGTAGAGACCAATAGAGACCAGTACAGACCAGTAAAACCAGTAGAGACCGGTAGAGAGCAGTACAGATCAGTAGAGACTGGCATAACCAATACAGACAATTATAGACCAGTAGAGACCAGTAGAGACCAATAGAGACCAGTACAGACCAGTAAAACCAGTAGAGACCAGCAGAACCAGTAGAGACCAATAGAACCAGTACAGACCGGTAAAACCAGTAGAGACCAGCAGAACCAGTAGAGACCAATAGAACCAGTAGAGACCGGTAGAGAGCAGTACAGATCAGTAGAGACTAGCATAACCAATACAGACAATTATAGACCAGTAGAGACCAGTAGAGACCAATAGAGACCAGTACAGACCAGTAAAACCAGTAGAGACCAGCAGAACCAGTAGAGACCAATAGAACCAGTACAGACCGGTAAAACCAGTAGAGACCAGCAGAACCAGTAGAGACCAATAGAACCAGAACAGACCGGTAAAACCAGTAGAGACCAGCAGAACCAGTAGAGACCAATAGAACCAGTACAGACCGGTAAAACCAGTAGAGACCAGCATAACCAGTAGAGACCAATAGAACCAGTAGAGACCGGTAGAGAGCAGTACAGATCAGTAGAGACTAGCATAACCAATACAGACAATTATAGACCAGAAGAGACCAGTAGAGACCAATAGAGACCAGTACAGACCAGTAAAACCAGTAGAGACCAGCAGAACCAGTAGAGACAAATGGAGACCAGTACAGACCAGTAAAACCAGTAGAGACCAGCAGAACCAGTAGAGACCAGTTTGTCTCGACTGGGAGCAGCAACAGATAATCTGGTTTATTTATGAACCTGTTTCCTGTCTGATGTAGTGATCGTGTGTGTGTGTGTGTGTGTGTGTGTGTGTGTGTGTGTGTGAGAGTGTGTGTGTGTGTGTGTGTGTGTGTCTGTGTGTGTGTGTGTCTGTGTGTGAGAGTGTGTGTGTGTTGTTGTTGTTGTTGTTGTTGTGTTGTTGTGTTGTGTTGTTCTTGTTTGTTTGTTGTTGTTATTGTTTGTTGTTGTTCTTGTTTGTTGTTGTTCTTGTTTGTTGTTCTTGTTTGTTGTTGTTATTGTTTGTTGTTGTTCTTGTTTGTTGTTGTTCTTGTTTGTTTGTTGTTGTTATTGTTTGTTGTTGTTATTGTTTGTGGTTGTTCTTGTGTGTTTGTTGTTGTTCTTGTTTGTTGTTGTTATTGTTTGTTGTTGTTATTGTTTGTGGTTGTTCTTGTGTGTTTGTTGTTGTTCTTGTTTGTTGTTGTTCTTGTTTGTTTGTTGTTGTTATTGTTTGTTGTTGTTATTGTTTGTGGTTGTTCTTGTGTGTTTGTTGTTGTTATTGTTTGTTGTTGTTCTTGCTTGTTGTTGTTGTTGTCTGGTGGTCTCTGCTGGCAGCTGTCAGCGGTGGAATCAGAGCTGACATCCGACCTTTGCCTTCCTGTCATGTGACTGAATAATACATGTCCATTTGTTCAGGTTGCTGCCGCAACACGAGACACAGGTGTTTCTGGCCACGCCCCCTGATCATGTGACACATGTCTCTCAGAAAACAACAGAGGAAGATGAGTAGAAACTGATCTGTCCTTCATCCATCATCCATCATCATCCATCATTATCCATCCATCATCCATCATCATCCATCATTATCCATCCATCATCCATCATTATCCATCCATCATCCATCATTATCCATCCATTATCCATCATTATCCATCCATCATCCATCCATCATCCATCATTATCCATCCATTATCCATCATTATCCATCCATCATCCATCATTATCCATCCATCATCCATCATTATCCATCCATCATCCATCCATCATCCATCATTATCCATCCATCATCCATCCATCATCCATCCATCATCCATCATTATCCATCCATCATTATCCATCCATCATCCATCCATCATCCATCATTATCCCTCCATCATCCATTATCATCCATCCATCATCCATCCATCATCCATCCATCATCCATCCATCATCCATCATTATCCATCCATCATCCATCATTATCCATCCATCATCCATCATTATCCATCC
>JABVMC010000048.1:122806-183432 GCA_013358685.1 Antennarius maculatus | reverse complement strand
ACGCTAGCTTTACTCACACCTGCTGGCTAACGCTAGCTTTACTCACACCTGCTGGCTAACGCTAGCTTTACTCACACCTGCTGGCTAACGCTAGCTTTACTCACACCTGCTGGCTAACGCGAGCTTTACACACACCTGCTGGCTAACGCGAGCTTTACACACACCTGCTGGCTAACGCGAGCTTTACACACACCTGCTGGCTAACGCTAGCTTGACTCACACCTGCTGGCTAACGCTAGCTTAACTCACACCTGCTGGCTAACGCTAGCTTTACTCACACCTGCTGGCTAACGCTAGCTTTACTCACACCTGCTGGCTAACGCTAGCTTTACTCACACCTGCTGGCTAACGCTAGCTTTACACACACCTCCTGGCTAACGCGAGCTTCCAGAGCTGCGTGGAGGAGAAACCCGCGTTAACGCTGACCTGAAGGCGGTGAACTGAACTCTGCGCGCCAACTGACGTCACCTTCCGTGTTTGAGACGCCAAATTTGGCATGAACCAATCAAATCCACACCCATCAATCAGCCAATCATCGTGGTCTCGCGGCTCCTGGCTGCAGCTGGTCATCATTCGTCTGATTTCCTTGAATCCACCGACGCAGCGCACATGCGCAGTAGAAGTTGTTCACGTCCAACATGAACTGTTTGTTATTAGACAAGTTGTGTTTCTGAGGATTCATTTTATTCTTGAACAATTACAACGCTCTCACCTGAAAACGTGAATAAAACCCAAAGCTGAATATTTCAGAAGAATCACAGCCAACATGAAGGAGAACAGGAACCAGAACCAGAAACCAGATTTAACATTTAACCAGTGATCCTGGACATGAGGGTCAGACCGGATTATAACCGGTTCTACTTCACACCTGATTGGGACTGAAACTGGTGCTCAGGTCCTTCTGCTGACAGCAGGTGGCGCTACGCGCATGACCTTCACCTGCTTCTCATCAGGAAGAGGGATCAGAACACACATGAATCAGTACAGTGTGTGTGTGTGTGTGTGTGTGTGTGTGTGTGTGTGTGTGTGTGTCTGTGTGAGCAGCTGCTGCATCAGAACACACGTGTCAGTACAGTCAGTCTGACTGACATCACAGACTGTAAACATGCAGCGTTGTCATGACGACACTGCCCAGCGTCGTCATGACAGCACTGCCCAGTGTCCTGCAGTGACCTCACAGGAACACAGTGAAGAACTGTCTCCATGTCAGCTCATCTGCTGCTGTTCTCACAGGACAGAGGTTCCAGAGCTGCTCTCTGACATGGAGAACGAACATTGTGGAGCTTCACACCTCAGAGGCTGAACCTCTAATCAATCACCTGTACTATTGATCAACTGATCAGCTGTTCAGCTCCTTCACATGACCTCCTGGAACCAAAGTGGTGGTGCCACACTTCAGACCCAGGTGGACCAGAGGCAGTGAAGCTTTTTCTGCACGTCACTGCAAACGTCTCCAGGAGACAGGAGCTCATCCTCGTCCTGCTTCTGAGGACCTTCATCCAGGCTGGAGGAGCTCCTGGTCTCCACCAGCTCTGTGGGTTCTGTCTGTCCTGGGCTCTCACACAATGGGTTCAGGGATCGAGAACCTGATTCTTATGTGGCTCACATAGACGGTGGAGCTTCATGTGTCCAGAGCAGCAGACACGTTCTGAAGAGTCCACAGTCTGGAGGTGTCAGGGTTCAGGAGGAGGTCCAGCTGGCTGCTGGTCTTCTGTCAGGAGGACAGTCCACAGGACCCTCAGGATGAGGCCAGGAGGACAGACTCCATCAGCCAGTGGTTGGAGGAGAGGAGATCAGACGTCCTGCTGGAGCAGCTCCTGCTGGAGGCAGAGGAACCTGATCAGATGGAAACATCTTCTGGAGAAGCCTGTGGGGAGTCAGGAGGACAGGATCTCTTTAGAACCCACGCACACATCAATCTGATTTCCATGGTGGAGACCTATTGTTGGTCGAGAATAGATTGACCTTCTGGTGATCTCCGACCACCTCCACATGTTCTGTAGGTTGACCAACACATCTTGAATTATGATCCACATGATAATGAAGGGTTCCTGGTTCAAACAGGAAACTGCGTTCCAACATCAGGTTCTAACATCTGGTTCTAGTGACCAACAGATCTCCATCTGTCACAGCTCCAGTTTATTCTGTTACTTCAACCTATCATGAAGGGTGGCTTCATTCCACAAAACACTGATGTCATCAAACACAAACAAAGAAAAAGAAATCTAGTTCAAAATGTTTAAAAAAAAATCACCAAAATCGATTCCAGACAAATGAAGACCAGACTGATCTGTGATGAAGCTGGAACCTCTCTGAGGTGTGATGAAGATGGAACCTGTCTGAGGTGTGATGAAGATGGAACCTGTCTGAGGTGTGATTGAAGATGGAACCTGTCTGAGGTGTGATGAAGATGGAACCTGCCTGAGGTGTGATGAAGATGGAACCTGTCTGATCTGTGATGAAGATGGAACTTGTCTGATCTGTGATGAAGATGGAACCTGCCTGAGGTGTGATGAAGATGGAACCTGCCTGAGGTGTGATGAAGATGGAACATGTCTGAGGTGTGATGAAGATGGAACCTGTCTGAGGTGTGATGAAGATGGAACCTGTCTGAGGTGTGATGAAGATGGAACCTGTCTGAGGTGTGATGAAGATGGAACCTGTCTGAGGTGTGATGAAGATGGAACCTGTCTGAGGTGTGATGAAGATGGAACCTGTCTGAGGTGTGATGAAGATGGAACCTGCCTGAGGTGTGATGAAGATGGAACCTGTCTGATCTGTGATGAAGATGGAACCTGTCTGAGGTGTGATGAAGATGGAACCTGTCTGAGGTGTGATGAAGATGGAACCTGTCTGATCTGTGATGAAGGACGTTCCACTGGTGACTCAGCAGGAACGTGAACTTCAGACAGGACACATTCAAGGTGTGATTGTGGTCGAGGTGGAACCAGAAGCTCCAGAACAGAAACAAGCAGACTCCACCTGTGTGTGTGTGTGTGTGTGTGTGTGTGTGTGTGTGTGTGTGGTGTGTGTGTGTGTGTGTGTGTGTGTGTGCGCGCTGACCTCCTGGAGATGGTTGCTATCTGCCCCAGCGTTCACATGATGTCTCCTCAGCTCTGATTTAATTAAGGCTGAAGCATAAAGACAGAATATCACACAGAGGAACACACACACACACACACACACACACACACACAACACACACACACACACACACACACACACACACACACTCTACCAGTGAGCAGTATTCCAAGGAAGATCCAGACACACAGGAACAGGTTTCCAGCCAGTGGACTGTGGTCCGTAGTGAGTTTACCCTGAATCAGCGTGAAAATAATCCCAAAGATCTGTTCAGAAACACACACACCACACACAGGTGTGAAATGAAGGAGGTATTCAGAGCAGTATGAATTAGCATGTAGCATGTAGCCTGTGGTAAATCCAAAGAGAATTAGTTGAATCTACAAACTGAACGTGTTCCAGCTGAACGTTTGAAGGATCAATCAAGACGTGAAAAGAGGAGAACGTTTGGAAGTTTGAGTGAATTGTTCCAGGAGGGAGAGTGAGGAAATGTGGGATATGTTGAATATCTCCACCAGTACGTCCCAGATGTTCTGGTGTGTGTTGGACTTCAAAGGATGCTAATGCTAACGCGCTTTCATGTCAGTCACACATCAGAAGGAACCTAGCGACGTTGGGTGTGGGGGGACAGTGTGTGGACCCCCCAGTGTGACGGTGATACCTGAGCAAAAGCGTTGAGGAGTCCTGACGACGTTCCCTCAGACTCAGGGTAGGTGATCTCCACCGCAAACTCAAAGCCCAAAGGAAGGTACCCCGTCATGAAGAACCTGAGACACAGAACGCCCCCTCTGGTCACCCAGAGCATCTACAATGTAGAACCTGAGACAGAGCGCCCCTTCTGGTCACCCGTCCACTCTGTCCTCTGTCAACATCTATGATGCAGAAGCAGCCTGACAGGAGACGTCATGATCCTCTGAACCCTGAACCAGATGAACCACCAGCTGGACCAGCCTGATGGTCTTGTCTGAACGTATCCAGAGTTAGGGTTTAGGATTCGGTGTTAGGGTTAGGATAGGGGTTAGGGTTAGGGGTTAGGATTAGGGGTTATGGGTTTGCGTTCGGGATTACGGTTAGGGATTAGGGGTTATGGGTTAGGATTAGGGGAATAGGGTTAAGGGTTATGGGTTAGTGTTTGGGATTACGGTTAGGGATTAGGGGTTATGGGTTAGGGTTAGGGGACTAGGGTTAAGGTTTATGGGTTAGTGTTCGGGATTACGGTTAGGGATTCGGGGTTATGGGTTAGGGTTAGGGGACTAGGGTTAAGGGTTATGGGTTAGTGTTCGGGATTACGGTTAGGGGATTAGGGGTTATGGGTTAGGGTTAACATTCTAACACGTTTATTTGTCTAATGCTGCTGGACATTTAACGTGTAGCAGCCATGATGCACCTGATGTGGTTCAGGCCCTGAGCAACAGGAAGTCCAACCTGTCCATGTTCAGCAGCTTCTGGTGATGCTGATGGTGTGCTCATGAACCTTCTGAGGTCACCAGCACACTGGACGCCTGAATGGTCTCCTGAGCAGCTGACAGTTTGAAATGTGTGATTACAACAAGCTCTAAATAGTGAGTCAGAACTGAAGATACCAGCTGGACACTCAGGAGAAGAGCAGGTATTTCAGACGTGGCCCTCAAGGCTAACATGCTCCTGGTGAAAGCGTGAAGGTGACGCGACCCCCTACCCGAGGACTCCAGCTGTGAAGAAGACCAGGTGGATGTTGTCCAGGTCCAGAGTGAAAGTGAAGACCAGCATGCCCAGAAATGACAGAGCGTAGATGATCAGAGTGGTCATCCTGTCAGGTGGAGCAAAGAGTCCTTCATCATGTGACCCAGTGACCGCATTATACATTATTTAGACATACATGATCAATACTTCAAAGACTGCTTTCAGTGCCAACCTATCACCTACTTGTATGTCTTGGTATAGTCCAACCACAGCCCACAGAGGATGGAACCAACCATCCCAGCAACGACCAGGGTCAACCCAATCCTCCCAGCATTCAGCTCCTGGTTCTGAGGAGGACGAAGAGGAAGAGAAGAGAAAAAGGAGGAAGAGGAGGGAGAGGAGGTCAGGAGCCTTCATTGCTCCTTTCAAAGTGAACTGTGACCAAGGCGTCACTTGACAGGCGGACAACTAGTCAGTCACATGACCAGTTCCACTGCATTAGTGGGTTACTAGTCAGTCACATGACCAGTTCCAGTGCGTTAGTGGGTTACTAGTCAGTCACATGACCAGTTCCAGTGCGTTAGTGGGTTACTAGTCATTCACATGACCAGTTCCAGTGCGTTAGTGGGTTACTAGTCAGTCACATGACCAGTTCCAGTGCGTTAGTGGGTTACTAGTCAGTCACATGACCAGTTCCAGTGCGTTAGTGGGTTACTAGTCAGTCACATGACCAGTTCCAGTGCGTTAGTGGGTTACTAGTCAGTCACATGACCAGTTCCAGTGCATTAATGGGTGTTACGTTTGATCACAGGGGGATTTCCAGTCTAACTGAGGCCACAGTTGAATACACACAGTCCAATAAAACACTGGAGGCTTCTTCTTCTCTCCATCCATTGGCCAGTTTGCCGTCACCACCTTTACCTACACCTGATTCAGAAAAAACAAAAGCAACAAGACAGCCAGCAGGTTGAAAAACATTGACTGGTCTGTGAGGTCCAAACGTTGGTGCAGTGAACAGTTCTGCAGAAATCCAGGTTTGGCTTGTTTGACTATATATTTTGAGATGTACATGTTTTCTATAAAAACAAGATAAACGGTCCCGCTGAAGTGAGCTTCTGGCCTCCAGATGACAGGTTCCCTCAGGCCTTAGGACGACCCCCCCCCCGTCTGATCAGAGACCTTCTGAGTCAGACCACTGAGCGTCAGTCGTCACTGGCATACACACCCGTGTGCAGTGACTGCATTGAGGTTCATGGCCGGGGGGTGCACAGCCTTCATCAGAACCACATTTACAAACACATGAACCTACAGTGAAGCTTATTCACCATTTATTTAGCAACGGTGGGTGGGTTATGTTAAAGTGTCAGCAGAATTATTTACACATACAAACCGTAACACACAAATAAGCACATTGATTGACAAAATGTTGTGTAGGCCCTAGCCCTAACCCTAACCCACCGGCCCTAACCCTAACAATAGCCTACCAGATCAGGACTGATTCTGGGCGTCACTCTGCTCCCCAGCTGAGACAGGGTTAGGGATAGGGCTGACAAGTTAGGGTTAGGGGTTAGGGCCAACAGGTTAGGATTACAGTTAGGGCCGGTGGGTTAGGGTTAAGGTTAGGGTCAGTGGGTTAGTATTAGGGTTAGGGCCGGTGGGTTAGGGTTAGGATTAGGGCCGTTGGGTTAGGGTTAGGGTTAGGATTAGGGCCGGTGGGTTAGGGTTAGGGCCGGTGGGTTAGGGTTAGGGTTAGGGTCAGTGGGTTAGTATTAGGGTTAGGGCCGGTGGGTTAGGGTTAGGATTAGGGCCGGTGGGTTAGGGTTAGGGTTAGGATTAGGGCCGGTGGGTTAGGGTTAGGATTAGGGCCGGTGGGTTAGGGTTAGGGCCGATGGGTTAGGGTTAGGGTTAGGGCCGGTGGGTTAGGGTTAGGGTTAGGATTAGGACCGGTGGGTTAGGGTAAAGGTTGGGGCCGGTGGATTAGGGTTAGGGTTAGGGCCGATGGGTTAGGGTTAGGTTCTCGCACCTGATAGCAGCTCAGGATCATCTGGTTGAGGAGTGTGGAGACGGAGTAGAAGGATCCCGTCATGATGCCTGCAGACAGAAGAGGGTCATGTTAGGGTTAGGGTTAGGGGCCACACCACAGGGGGAGGAAACACATTCCCACTGACCAATGAGGGTACAGGTTGTGGTTTGAACATGGAGCTATAGAACCTGATTGGATAAAGTTAAACATGTGATCATCCTGCTCCTCCCTGAGTAGGAAGTGTACATCTGCTAGCTTCCGGGTTAGCATTAGGGTTAGCATTGGTGAGCACATCATTTACTACATGTTTATGTCAACCTGATGAATGTGGGGAGAAAGCAGAGTCAGCACAATTTAAAAGATATATACACAAAGGGGCCCCCCCACCCCAATGATGCTGTCAGACACTAAACAGTGAACATTAATGGAACACATCCACTATGAACTCTGACACCACCTCTAACTGATGTTCTCATGTCATTCCAGCAGTTCGCTCGTGTTCAGGACCTTCACCTGCTTTTCTCCTGAAGCTATTATCAAGTCTCTGACATTTAATGACTTTCTCAGAGTTGTGATGCAATATGCTGAACTCCTGACGTTCTATAGGAGAGTTCTACTGTCTATGTCATCTGTACTTCCACTGTTGGCATTCATGTCACAATCAGGTCTAATAGTATCTCCTCAGAGTTCCACAGATATGTTTGTGAATCACCATAGCTGATGAGGAGGAGGACGAAGGCTTTGTTAGTCATCAGGTTATAGATGGAGCGCCTGTACGAGTAGTCGTCAGGGAGACGGTCTGGAAGGACAGCCTGGGCTTGGCTGGGCGGGACGGGAGGAGAGTCCTTGATGACTGGAGAGAATCAGATGGTGGGGAGTTAGACCACAAATCTACACACCTCAGCTATACCAATCAATCAATCAATCAGCCTTTATTTGTGTGTGTGTGTGTATAAACACACACACACACACACAAAAAAAAAAACACATTATATATATAGTGTATATATACATACATTTATATATAACCCCGTGCATTTTACACCTAGGCCTTCAGTGATGTCCGGGGGCATCAGTGATGTCTGGGCGGCAGTGGCTCAGTGGTAAAGCGGGCGGTAGAGCGGGTCGTCCTATGATTCAAGATCGGCGGTTCGATTCCCGCTCCCGCCCCAAAAAAATACCCGGAGGTGAGCTGACAGTGGGAGGTGTCAGCTCACCTCCGGAGCACTGCCGAGGCACCCTTGAGCAAGGTGCCGTCCCCTTTACAAATTGCTCATTTGAGGCGCACCAAGAAGGAGCTACCTGCCACTCTACCTCCCTTGCATGCCTACAGGCCCCCTTGTGTGTGGTTGTGTGTATTACAGGGGGCCTGTACTTATATGCATGCATGTGATTGAGACTCTACAAAAGCAGAGTGTGCGTTCTTAATTTCCCTTCGGGGATTATAACAGTGTATAATTCAATTAAAATTAAATGTCCTACTTAGTCAAACTTGAATATATACATCCCATAATACTGTAAGCGGCTCCAACCACTGCCACCAACGTAGCGTTTAGGACTGAGGCGTTTATAAGGTATCTCAAACAGGACAAAAACCATCACTTCTGAAGAGGTGTCAGCCCTACTCCTTTCATTGTCAATGTACCGCAAGAGGGCACAAGCGTGTCTTATTGTGCCGGTCCCAAGCCCGGATAAACACAGAGGGTTGTGTCAGGGAGGGCATCCGACGTAAAACTTTTGTCAAATCAAACATGTGAATCAAATCTTTGACTTCCATACCGGATCGGCCCAGGTTAACAACGACCGCCATCGGCGCTGTTGACCTACAGGGTGCCGGTGGAAATTGGAGTACTGTTGGTCGAAGAAGGAGAGGAGGAAAGTGTGTTTGTAGGAAGAAAGAGAAGAGGAGCGCCAACAGTATAGGACTGAGAGTAGGGACGTTGAATGTTGGAACTATGACAGGAAAAGGTAGAGAGTTGGTCGACATGATGCAGAGGAGGAAGGTAGACATACTGTGTGTCCAGGAGACCAGGAGGAAAGGTAGCAAGGCTAGAAGTTTAGGAGCAGGGTTCAAGTTGTTCTATCATGGTGTAGATGGGAAGAGAAATGGAGTAGGAGTTATCTTGAAGGAGGAGTTTGTTAGGAATGTCCTGGAGGTAAAAAGAGTGTTGGATAGAGTGATGAGACTGAAGCTAGAAATAGAAGGTGTGATGGTCAATGTTGTTAGTGGGTATGCTCCACAGGTAGGATGTGAGCTGGAGGAGAAGGAGAAATTCTGGTTGGACTTTGATGAAGTGATGCAGAGCATACCGAGAAGTGAGAGTGTTGTCATTGGTGCAGACTTCAATGGACATGTTGGTGCAGGTAACAGAGGTGATGAGGAGGTGATGGGCAGGTTTGGTATCCAGGAGAGGAACGCAGAAGGACAGATGGTAGTTGTCTTTGCAAAAAGGATGGAAATGGCTATAGTGAATACTTTCTTCCAGAAGAGGCAGGAACATAGGGTGACCTATAAGAGTGGTGGTAGGAGCACACAGGTAGACTACATCTTGTGTAGACGGTGTAACCTGAAGGAGATCAGTGACTGTAAAGTAGTGGTAGGGTTAGGGTTAGGGTTAGTCTATTGACAGGTGCCAGTAGTGTGATGGGAAGATGGAAAGAATACTTTGAAGAGTTGATGAACGAGGAAAATGAGAGAACAAAGACAATAGGTGACT
Organism: Antennarius maculatus; assembly: GCA_013358685.1. Taxonomy (NCBI): domain Eukaryota; kingdom Metazoa; phylum Chordata; class Actinopteri; order Lophiiformes; family Antennariidae; genus Antennarius; species Antennarius maculatus. Next base: position 173,946 of record JABVMC010000048.1, on the reverse strand, counting down.
GTTGTGGACCAGGAAGTAGCAAAGATTAGTCAGGATGAAGTGAGGAGGGCATTGAAGAGGATGAAGAGTGGAAAGGCAGTCGGTCCTGATGATATACCTGTTTCTCCCTCGGTGAACATTCAAAGATCTGACCGTAAATCTGTCCCTGCAGAAGAAGTGTGTGTGTAACCATCACGGTGAGGACCAGGTGTGGTCTGTGTGTGTGTGTGTGTACCGATGGCGGTGAGCACCAGGAGGCCGGTGCAGACGGCGGCCGTGCCGTAGAACATGATGCCGATGTTGTGGCTCGTCAGCTCCACGTCGTCGGGGGTGCTGGGAACCAAAACTGGAGGCAACAGGAAGCCGATGGCGATGCCCAGCTGAAGACACACAGGAGGAACAGCCTTATTGGAAAGTCATGTACAATACAGAATATACACCATAATATTGAAAACACATACACCATAATATTTAAATCATATACACCATAATATTTAAAAAACATACACCATAATATTTAAATCATATACACCATAATATTTAAAAAACATACACCATAATATTTAAATCATATACACCATAATATTTAAAAAACATACACCATAATATTTAAATCATATACAACCATAATATTTAAAAAACATACACCATAATATTTAAATCATATACACCATAATATTTCAATCATACACCATAATGTTTAAAACATACACCATAATATTTAAAACATAGGGTAAGGTGTGTCTGTGTGTGTGTGTGTGTGTGTGTGTGTGTGTGTGTGTGTGTGTGTGTGTGTGTGTGTGTATCTGTGTGTGTGTTTGTTTGTGTATGTGTGTGTAATCCTGTGTGTGTGTGTGTGTGTGTGTGTGTGTGTGTGTGTGTGTGTGTGTGTGTGTGTGTGTGTGTGTGTGTGTGTGTGTAACCCTGTGTATCCGTATGTAACCCTCACACACACCTGGTTCCCCAGCACGGCGGTCGCGCAGGCCGTGGACACCTCGTGGGGTCCGAACCAGACCGACGCGATGCGCGACGGGAGGCCGAGGATGAACACCTGCGCGGCTGCGCAGACGAGCTGCGCGGTGACGGTCACACCGAACCGCTCGGGACGGACGCTGGCGCACTTCAGCCACGCGCCTGCGCAGTTGAGGCCGGCGCCCAGCAGGGCCGTGAGCCGCAGCCCGGTCCGGTCCAGCAGCCAGGTGGCCGGGAAGATGAGCGGGACGTAGGCCAGCATGTAGACGATGGACAGCCAGTCCACCCGGTCGCTGGTCACGTGGTAGTACCGGGAGAACACGTGGGTGATGATGCTGTACTGGATCCACTGGAAGGCGTTCGCCATGGAGTACAGGCTGAACACGGCCAGCACAACGAACCGGCGCCGGTACAGCCGGGTGTGGAGCGTCTCCGCCTTCGCCTCGGCTCCGGTACCGTCTCCGCCGGCGGGGAGCATCTCCTCCGTCTCACCGGCCGGGACCTCATGCTCCTCCTCCTCCCGGTCCCGGAGCGGCGTCTCCTTCCCGCTCCCCCCCAGCGGCTCTGGGATCTTACCGGCCGGCGTCACGTCGTCCGGGCCGCCGGTGTCCGCGCGTGCGTGTTCCTGCACGAGCTCACCAGCGACCATGATGCTCCGTGGATCGGTTCTGTTCTGGTACCGATGAGAGGAGACGAGCAGAAGGGAGGAGGAGGAGGAGCAGGCATCAGACCAGCCGCTGACTCATCCGGTGAGGAAGATGACGCTGAATGGGAGGAGTCGTCCGGTGAGGAAGATGACGCTGTACCGGAGGAGGAGACAGGAGGAAGACCAGGTTCAACAACAATGTGTTTGCATTGTTGTGGCATCACTCACGTGTTCTCATTGCGTTTACCTGACTGGCCCACGTGACTGACTGGCACACGTGACCCTAACCACAGCAGAGGGACAGTGAAGACAGTTTGGTTAGGAACTTCTTTTAAATTCTACACAGAGTAAATCATCATCTGCAACATAAAGCATCTTTGGTGTGCAGGTATCCAGGTGTCCGTTGCTCTGGAAACCAAAGACCCAGCGTCAGATCAAGATGTCTGCTCTGCTGGAGCTGAACATGAGGAGAGACCCCTGGTGTCATGTGGAGAGGAGCCCCCAACAGTCCTGGGACCGGACCCAGAGGAAACACTACCTGAGTCACCTGAGGACCAGCCCGTTGCTCAGCGACGCCCTGACCGGCAGACCGCAGACCAGCGCAGACGGCAGTAACAGACGGACCCCCTCCAGGCTTCCACAGAGACGACACTACGAAGACAAGAGTAAGACATCCACAACATGGGGGACCGTCCCCTCCGGTGGTGAACACTGTAGCAGGACCTGGTAATGCTAGCAGTAGTCAGTAGCAGTGGTAGTAGCCGTCTAAGTAGTCAGTAGTAGTGGTAGTAACCATGTAAACAGTCAGTAGTAGTGGTAGTAACCATGTTAGTCGTCAGTAGTATTGGTAGTAACCATGTTAGTAGTCAGTAGTAATCATGTTAGTAGTCAGTAGTAGTGGTAGTAACCATGTTAGTAGTCAGTAGTAGTGATACCACCATCGTCTTTTATGTTGGATACCCTTCCTTTTTGCAGGTTTGAGCCTGCAGTGGCCCCTGGCTCGTGGCCCGTAGGGCGGCAGACATGTGGGGCAGACGTCCGACCGCTGAGCTCTGTGTCTCTGGTTTGACGGGTTAGGAGTTAGGGTTGGGGTTAGGGTTAGGCGTTAGGGTTAGGGTTGTGGGGTTTGGGTTAGGGGGTTCGGGTCAGGGGGTTAGGGTTAAAGAGTTAGGGGTTCGGGTCAGGGGGTTAGGGTTAAAGAGTTAGGGGTTAGGGTTAGGAGTTAGGGTTAGGGCTAGGGGTTAGGGTTATGGAGTTAGGGTTAGGGAGAGTAGAGTAGAGTATAACTTTATTCATCCCTTAAGGAGGTTCCGTCAGGGAAATTAATTTCTCCGTCGCACACATCCATCCATGCATCCATTTTCTTCCGCTTATCCGGGGTCGGGTCGCGGGGGTAGCAGTTTAAGCAGGGAAGCCCAGACTTCCCTCTCCCTAGCCACTTCGTCCAGCTCCTCCAGGATAATCCCAAGGTGTTCACAGGCCAGCCGGGAGACATAGTCTCTCCAGCGTGTCCTGGGTCGTCCCCGGGGGCCTCCTCTCGGTAGGACGTGCCCGGAACACCTCACCAGGGAGGCGTCCAGGAAGCGTCCTGACCAGATGCCCGAGCCACCTCATCTGGCTCCTCTCGATGCGGAGGAGCAGCGGCTCGACTCTGAGTCCCTCCCGGATGACCGAACTTCTCACCCTATCTCTAAGGGAGAGCTGCGGAGGAAACTCATTTTGGCCGCTTGTCCTAGGTGAGGGCGCAGACTAAGGACGGCTCAACGACCCCTTATGATGAACAAAAACAATGGACCATGTTTTCCCTTGCCCGGACGCGGGCCACTGGGGCCTCCATCTGGAGCCAGGCCTGGAGGTGGGGCTCGAAGGCGAGCGCGTGGTTGCCGGGCCTGCACCCATGGGGCCCGGTCGGGCGCAGCCCGAAAGGACGATGTGAGTCTCCTTTCCCATGGGCTCACCACCTGTGGGAGGGGCCATAGGGGTCGGGTGCATTGTGAGCTGGGCAGTGGCCGAAGGCGGGGACCTTGGCGATCCGATCCCCGGCTACAGAAGCTGGCTCTTGGGACGTGGAATGTCACCTCCGTCGCACACAAAACAGAGAAAAAGCACACAGAAAGCACCAGCACATAGAAAGTAGTTCATTCATTCATTCATTTTCATGTACTGCCGCTGTATCCGCCGTAGCGGGTCACGGGGAGCTGGAGCCTATCCCAGCTGACATAGGGCGTGAGGCAGGGGTAGTACAACACCAAATAGAAAGAGTAATAAATAACCCATCAAGAATATATAACTAGAAAATCATAAATAGGCATAGAAATAAAAAATAAACAGCCCTGGTTAAGTATGGGTATAGTGAAACGTCTATAGTGTTTGTATTGTTTTTGCTGTATTCTTTATGTCTTCCCTCAGCTCTCGTGTGGACTTTCGTGTGGACTTTCTTCTTCTTCACTTTCTTCTTCAGTCTGTTGGTCCTTCATGTTGGGGGGGTTCAGCCTCTGGCTGGTCAGGCTTCTCAGGCTCCTCTGGTTGTTGGTTGTTGGTAAGGGGGTTAGGGTTAAGGGGTTAGGTTAAAGGGTTAGGGGGTTAGGGTTAGGTGTTAGGGTTAGGGGTTAGATCAGTGCTCCTCACAGCCACTGCGTGAATTCTCCTTGATGTTTCTTCTCTTAAGATCCACATGGATGTTCTGTAGTTCTGTAAAACTGTCAATAGCACCAGAATGAACCCTAAAGCCCCCAAATGACAGTTTGCCTGGATTGCGGCTGAAGGTCAAATCCCTAGGCTGTGATGCGGCGTCAGTCCGCTGCTGCAGGCCGGCCATCCTCTGGTTGGGAGTCGATGCTCAGATAACAGCCTGGGTTCTGGTGTTACAGACATGAACACTGACGTTTCAGAGGGGTTGGTTCATGGATGGATCTCTGACTGTTCCTACTTGCTGTCACCACCTCTTGTCTTCCAGATCGATCTCACCTTGTTTTCACACCTGCAGCCTGACAAGAGCTGATCCAACACCTGGGGCGAGCTTCATCGATCCAGACTCCACACCAATGAACTTCAGTACCTCCATGACTCACCTTGAATTCTCAGGGACACCTTCACCATGACAACTCTGATAACTCGTGGTTTCATTCCTGTCACTGCTGTCAGAGCCTGGACAGGCTGCTGGAACCAGACAGAAAGAAGGGACTATTCCTACAAACGGTGGCCAGTTGTCTTTCATAAGCAACCATCATAAAAACAGAACGTTTCCTTCACAGTTGTGCTGTCTACTTCTTTCTAACCTATTGAGAGAATCTCTTCACACTGCAGACATATGATTTGAGTTATCCACAACAATCACACACAGGTCTATCCCACAAATCGTCTCCGCTAGAATAGTTGTTTGCGAGAGTGAATCTAATAAAGAGAAAAGTGTCGGGTTACAGGTCAAAACATTGCTGATCTCACACTCGTCAATTCAGGTAAGGTGAAGTCAATCCAACGCTTCAATCACACCTGGCACAGCGAAGGACGCACACAACACAACTGGAGGGAGCAACATTCACAACGGGCCGTGTGAACGCAGCATGGTGCGTTCAGGAACACATTGGAGTATGTGAAGTGACACCAACTCCTCCTCACCCGTTCACACGTATTCCATTCAGTTTAATTCCTTCTAGACAAATCAGTCTGCATCACTTAGAAACAGTCCAGCTACACCTGAGTGAGACGACTGGATTTAAGTCTTATTGTTCTGGAGAAAGCACCAGCGGTACGCCCCAGTATTCCCACAGAGTTTATTATCCCAGCAGCTACGTCACCTTCCAACCAGCATGGCCGTCAGGTTCTCATCATCAAACTGTGTTGTTTTAAAGAAACATATCTGCATCTCGTGTGGTGGAATAATCCAACCCTAGGAGACGTGCTGGGTGGGGGGGGGGTAGCTTGGAACCTCATCTGGTCTCATCCCCACCCACTGTGACCAGAGACACCAGTCTGGTTACATTTATGTAAAGATGATATTTTTATATATATATATATACACATATATATTTTATTTATTTATTTATATTTATATAATATATTTTATACACGCACACACACACATACTGTATATATATATATGTGTGTGACCGATGTATGCTTCCTCTGCATTAGTTACACTCTGGAACTCCAGTGGTGGCAGCATCTCAGATGGTGTTTATTCTACAGGAGACAGTGAACAGGATGTCATTGTGGACCAAATGTCACGGCCTGTCTGGAAGAACAACAATAAAACCTGTACTGGAGATGTTTTTTACAAGTAAAACAATGTACAGTGCACAGCAATAATGTGTACACCCTCTTTGAAAAGTAACATTTCATACAATATGACAAGGAACACAAACATATATTTCCAAAATGTTCACAGACTAAGTTAAACACAGGATCTGTTGAGCTTCTGAACTTAAAACTAAGGTTAATAATGTAACTTAAGTGGTTTTTATCCCATTTTAGTAAAATTAGTGTGGTGCAGAAATGAGTACACCCCACTGAAGGTCTCTGAGTAAAGCAACCTTTCAGGCTCCCAATGTGGACCTGAACAAATAATGAACTACAGGTGAGTCTAGATACTCATTACACTGTGTTAATTCGGCAATTGGCTACAAAAGGCTGTTACCTAAAGCAAACCGCCCTTTCCCATTTCCTGCTGTCAGCAATGGCACCACGTGGCAAGGAAATGTCTCTGGATCTGAGAAAGCGGATTATTGCTTTACACATGAGAGGTGAGGGTTACAAGGAGATCAGTAAAGCCTTACTTATTAGTAAGATCACAGTTCCCAAAGTGATCCAAAGATTCAAGAGAGATGGAACTGCAACCAAAGTACAGAGACGTACAGGCCGGCCAAGAAAATTAACACCCAGGCAGGAGCGTCTTGTGATGAGAAAAGTTGAGGAAAATCGGCGTGTAAATGCACAACAGTTGGCTAAGGAGGTAGAGGCTGAAATTGGAGTGATTGTATCACGTGACACAATACACCTTACAGTGCAGCGGAATGGCATGCATGGGTGTAGTCCCCGAAGGAAGCCTCTCCTAAAGCCAAGTCACATAAAAGCCCACCTAGAGTTTGCCAGGGCCCATGTTGAAAAGGATGAAGGCTACTGGTACTCTATACTCTGGAGTGATGAGACCAAAATCAATCTTTTTGGAATTGATGGCTTCAAAATGGTCTGGCGTCGCAAGGGTGAGGAATACAAGGAAAAGTGCATGGTGTCCACTGTGAAACATGGAGGGGGTAGTGTTCTTTTGTGGGGTTGCATGAGTTCTACGGGTGTTGGAGAACTGCATTTCAATGATGGCATCATGAATTCTCAAATGTACTGCTCTATACCGAAGGCTAAGATGCTTCCTTCACTTCAGGCCGTTGGTTGTCGTGCCAATTTTCAACATGACAATGACCCAAAACACACATCTAAGGCCACTGCTGACTTTCTCAAGAGGAACAGGGTAAGAGCGATTCCATGGCCAAGGATGTCACCTGATCTGAACCCTAATGAGCATCTTTGGGGAATACGGAAGAGGCTGGTTGAGCATCACTCTCCATCCAACATCCAGGCTCTAAAAGAGTTCATCCTTGAAGAATGGAGAAAGACTGATGTGGCCAAATGTTGTCAACTTGTGCACTCCATGCCAAGGAGACTTGGGGCTGTCATTGCAAGTAATGGAGGCCATACAAAGTACTAAATGTAGTTGTGTTTCTTGTGGGGTGTACTCATTTCTGCACCACACTAATTTTACAAAAACGGAATAAAAACAACTTAAGTTATATTATTAACCTTAGTTTTAAGTTCAAAAGCTCAACAGATCCTGTGTTTAACTTAGTCTGTGAACATTTTGGAAATACATGTTCGTGTTCCTTGTCATATTGTATGAAATGTTACTTTTCAAAGAGGGTGTACTCATTATTGCTGTGTACTGTACATACAGTTCATGTTTGAGCGAACAATATCGTGACAGAGTTAGCCTAACAGCGGTAGCTTTTGGACATCCATCCCAGATTAACTTTTAAGTGCATTTCAAGATGATATTAATTTGTTTAGTCCATAGACACACAGACGTTACCCGTCTCATGGGAATCCCCCTTTAAACTGAGGATTTCCCATCATTCTTCGCTAACATGAAGCATGGTGCAGGACTGTACAACAATAGGGGCGTAATTTCACCATTTAGCTGGATTTTAACCCCTAACCTATTCCACAATGTTACATATATCCTGCTTTAGATGCTCTCTGTACAACAGGGACTCTCCAGAACACCAGAGTGTGAACCCGTTTAGCAGCACATCAGGGATTATCAACACATGATGGTTTCATGTCAAGCCCTCGAAACTAAACAACATCTGTAAATATATAAACAATCAACATAAACAACAAAACAACTTCTATAAACGACAATAAACATCTGTACACATCTAAACAACCAAAGTAAACATCAAAACAACCTCTGTAAACAACAAAACAACCTCTGTAAACAACAAAACAACCTCTGTAAACAGAATAGAATTCGCTTTCTTGACTTGAGATTAATGCTCAGCCCAGTAAAACCATTTCTGACCATTTATGGAGGGCGGTGGGACGATAGGAAGGGGAACCAGGGGCCACAATAGGAAGAAGGGCCAGGTGCCACGATAGGAGGAAGGCCCAGGGTCTACGATAGGAGGAGGGGCCGGGGAGCAAGATACGGGGCGGGGCCGGGGACTACAATAGGAGGGAGAGCCTGGGGGCCAAGATAGGAGGAAGGGCCGGTGCTAGAATAGGAGGAGGGACCTGGGGCCAAGATATGGGGCGGGGCCGGGGGCCACGATCGGAGGAAAGGCCGGGGGCCACGAGAGGAGGAGGGCCTTGGGGCCAAGATACGGGGCGGGGCCACGGATTCACAGACCTGAGCGTTTTGCGGAAGTGGATTCTGAGTCGTGAGTGCGACGCGTCGCAGATCACGTGTTCCCGTAAGAATCCAACAGCCAATGAAATGAGGATCGAACTATTATTAACGCACAACAACGAGCGGAACTCTTCTGCTCCACCAAATGCTTTTTCCGGAAGATTAACGGTCGGACACGGAAGTTGCCAACGAATTTCCGGTTTTATTCAAAACAGTGTTGGCGGAAAAGATGGAGCCTGAGAGCAGAACGTTCCACAGTGATGAAGGAAGCGTGGAGTACAGAGTTCACGTTCCCTCCAAGAGACGAGTGACCGATCAGATCGATCGATACCAGCACGTGATAAAGAGGGTTCTGGACAGACAGGAGGACGTCGGACCGGACACCAGACGAACGTTACTGCAAGAACTGCTAGCGGTGCGTCACGCTGTTAGCATGATGCTAACAGGAAGCCGAACACACCGACATAACACCGGGCAGGGACTTTGTGATCTCCGCCAGGTGACTGGGTATGACGTCACAGAATAACGGTGTGAAGTATTCAAACGATCCGTGAAGAGCCCTCCATCCGGTTCCCGGGTTCTGCTTCGGGTTCGGTGTTCAGCGGCTGATGATGGTCGACCCTTCAGACAACAAGGACCTGGACCGGGTTTGACCCGTGTGATCAGCCAATCACGTCACTTTCACCAAAAATAAACTAGTACACGAGTATGGAACTAAAACTAGCACACGAGTATGGAACTAAAAGTAGTACACGAGTATGGAACTAAACTAGTACACGAGTATGGAACTAAAACTAGTACACGAGTATGGAACTAAAAGTAGTACACGAGTATGGAACTAAAACTAGTACACGAGTATGGAACTAAAAGTAGTACACGAGTATGGAACTAAATGTAGTACACGAGTATGGAACTAAATGTAGTACACGAGTATGAAACTAAACTAGTACACGAGTATGGAACTAAACTAGTACACGAGTGTGGAACTAACTAAACTAGTACACGAGTATGAAACTAAAACTAAAACTAGTACACGAGTATGAAACTAAAACTAGTACACGAGTATGGAACCTAATGTTAGAGTAAACAGTACATGCAGCTCCACAGGTTCCAACAGTCTTTGGAAGTGAAGCTGGTTTCTGGTTACTGGTGCTGTCACACCAGTAGTGACTGCAGGAACAACACGTGTGATGTTCTAGTGAACTGTTCCGGTGGGCGGTACAATGGGGGGGTAGCACCAGGTAATTAGTCAAACCGATGACTGCTAAAGTGGGCGTCAGCCTTCCTGCTCGCTGTAGCATTGAGCGTTGCGTGTAAACGTGAAGCGTGAACCGAACGCCAATGCGGCGTGGCGACACCCATCCCTGAGCTCGAACGGCCCGACTGATGAAATGGGTGGAGTTCAGAAGCACAGAATTCTGGTCCAGCTGTGTGTACTGGGCAGATAACGTGAAGAGTTTTGGTACTAAACTGTCGATGGTGAGAGGGTCAGGTGATCGGGGTAGGGGTCAGGTGGTGGGGGTTGGGGTCGGGTCGGGGTCAGTAGGGTCAGGCTGACCCCAAGTCAGTCATCGATGCTTTCTGTGCAGAGCTTTGAGGCGGGGGTCCAGGAGAACGTGCTGGTGGACGGGCGGCCGTGGGACGAGGCTCCTGATGTGGAAGGTGACTCTGAGGACGGCCCTGGAGGTTCTGACCAAGTTCACCGTGTGGAAACGTTCTCTTGTCTGTTCTGTCTGCTCAGAGCTGGAGAGTCTCCTGGACGACGCCATCGTGGACACGAGCTGGAGACGCCGATCCCACCCCCGACAGATTCTGCCCCACGTCATCCATGCGCTCAAGGCGGAACGCAAACTCATGGTGAGACTCACAGGAAGCCACTTCTTGCAGGGCGTGTCCCAGTCTGGAAGGAGGGAGGGAGGGGGGCAGGAAGTGTGTGCATCCATCCATTTTCCACCCATCCATAATCCATCCATCCTCCATCAGCTCCTTGTTGTCTTGTTCAATGGAAACAAAGGTTCCCGTTGCCATGACGTCGCCGTCTTTAATGTTCCTGACTAGAACCTTCAGTCGACTGAAGTCTGTCTTTCTGTATTTCAGGTCCTGCTTGAGCACCGCCTTAAACCTCCACCACACACCAATCATCCTGATCAAGGTTGTCACCAATAATCAATCACACATTCCAACAGATTAGAAGTCCCCTGCCCTAACAGCACCCCTAACACAACCGCATGTCAGTAATCAGTGTTCCTGTCTGTGTCTCACCAGAGGCCATCGTGAAGGATCTCTCAGCAGCAGCTCCTGTGATGGTGAAGCAGGCCCAACAGGTCGTCAAGGTAACACCTGAACAGGGGGGTCGCGACCCGTCTTCAGCAACGCCCCACTGATTGACCTGCTTCTTGTCTTGTAGTCGATCAGGACCCTTCACCAACAAGCTGAGGGCCTCCGTGAGGTTCTCAACATGAAGTCCAGTTCCACCAGCATGGAGATCCACAGAGAAGTGTTGGGCTGTGGGAGTCGATCACATGACCTTCCTGCTGCCATCAGAAGCAGACAGGAAATGAAAAGATCGGTAGAAGATGCAGCTGCTGCAGACTGCTACGTGTCCACAAAGAGAACGTTCTCCTTCTCCAAACCACAGTGATGTTCTCTGTCTCCATAGTGATGTTCTCCTCATGTCATCTGCAGTAAAATAAAGTGAAGAAAAGAAATGATTGAAGCCATAGTTTCCTCCAGAGGTTCAGCCTCTTCTCACTCTGTCCACGACATCAAGCTGATTTCACAGAACCAACGACCCGACAAAACCCAGTTTTTAAATTTTGCCTTCTGGGTAAAAAAAGTCAAACTTGTGTTTCTTCAGGTTTCCTTCATGTCGTTTGAAAACTGACACACTACAATAAAAAAGGAAGAAACCTGTGAGTGTGTGTAGGATACACTTACTGGTCTGATTGGAGTAACTGGTTGCTGTAACACCGGTAATCCTGTGGGGGGCACTGTGAGCCACCATAACGAGGTGTGATTTATTCTGACGTCATGATCCTGAGCATGATTGTTGTTGAAATATTTCAGACATTTCCTGATGAATAGAAGTGTTCACAAAAGAACTTCCTGTTTGTTTCTTCTCTACTTTGGCTTCGTCCACTTCAGCCGTTTCCTGATGTTAAACTGATGCGTGTAGCTCCACCAGGAGCCTAACCCAACCCCAACCCTAACCCAGCTCCACCCCAGACACTAACCCAACCTGAACGCTAACTCAACCCGGACCCTAACCCAGCTCCACCAGAACCCTAACCCAACCTAGACCCTAAACCAACCCAAACCCTAACTCAACCAGAGCTCTAACCCAATTTGAGCCTTAAACCCAAGTTGAGTTAGGCCCCCAGTGTGTTGTGTCTGTTTCAGGGGCCTGTACACGTTTGTGTGCTCTAACACATATATACAGTACTGTATATGCATGTACCAAGTGGAGTGTAAAGATAATTTCCCCACTGAGGGCTAAATAAAGTGGATTTAATCTTTAATCCTAATCCAACCTGAGACCTAACCTGAACCCTAACCCAAACTGAGCCCTTACCCAACCTTAAAACTAACCCAAGCCCTAACTCAGTCCTAACCTGAACCCTAACTCAAACCGAGCCCTATCCACGCCCATCCATCAGCCAATCAGGGTGGTCTTGCGGCTCCTGGCCGCTCTGATGTGAGTTCCTTGAATCCACCAACACAGCAGACATTCTCATTACAAGGTGTTCACACCCAACATGTGTTTTAGTATCTAGTTGTAGTCGTCAGGTTCCATCTCTAATTAGTAATGTCTGCATTGATGTTTGCACTGAGAGACAGAGACCGAGTGGAAATGACACCTTGCATTTTTAACAGACGTATGGAAATATTGAACAACCTTAACTTGGAATACTGAAGTTAAGACACGGGTTTAAATGGCCGACCAAATTAAAAACGAACTATTCGTTCTCCACAATCGGGTTTTTTAATTTTGCCATTTGTTTCTTTAATCTAAAAACTGGTTGGTCACTTCCTTCTGGATTTCTTAAAACAAATGATATCTAAAAACGTGTTGAGGTCAGGAGAGAAATTTTCCACATTAACCCTCAGACCTTTTGTATCATACAGGAATTTTTTACTCTTTTGTTAATCATATTTTTCTCTTATCGCTTCTTTCAGACTTTTTCACTCTCGGAGCTACTCGTGTCAATGGGGTCTTTGTATTTTTTCTTTAGCAGTTGTCCCTACTGTATCCTGGTTCAGTGTTTTTTCTTTAACAACACGTCTTCCATTAACGTGATCTCTTCCTCCTCCAGCAGAGACTCTACCAACCTGGCTGTAGCCCCCCCTCCACCAAATCACCCTGAGTTTATCCTGAGCTAATCTTAAATTTAGCCTAAGCTTAGCCTGAGTTTATCTTGAGCTAAGCCTGAGTTTAGCCTGAGTTTATCTTGAGTTTAGCCTGAGCTTACCCTTAGCCTGAATTTATCTTGAGCTTAGCCTGAGTTTAGCCTAAACTTAAGCCTGAGTTGATCTTGAGCTAAACCTGAGTTTAGCCTGAGCTTAGCCTTAGCTTGAGTTTAGCCTGAGCTTAGCCTTAGCCTGAGTTTATCTTGAGCTTAGCCTGAGTTTATCTTGAGCTTAGCCTGAGTTTAGCTTGAGCTTAGCCTGACCTCAGCTGGACCTGGACGATGGAACTGTCACATCGTTCTGTTCAGACCAGAGGCGCTTCAGAATCCATCACAAATCATTTCAACAACTTTTAATTCAGTAAAAAAACAAAAGAAACGCTGACTCATCGGATGTCGGAGTGGCTCACAGTGGAGGTAGGCCTGTTCACACACACCCTACACACTTTGAACACACACGCCTGCGTCAGTTTAAGCCCCTCAGGTTACTGCGAAACACAGAAAATTCCCACCATGCAATACTGAGTGATCAAGCGGACATCAGACCTGACTTCCTGTCATCTGACAAGAAGTCAGGTCAGAGGAACTGATTGGCTATGATGATTTAACACCAGCCTCCTCATCCTCCACCTTCATTGTACTCTTAGGGGTTAGGGCAGCACTTCTCAAATAGCAGGGCGATGCCAGGGGAGGCGCATGTGACCATGAGGAACATACTTATTTTTGTCGTGCTTGAATAAAATGTAATTGCACATCCACTACAGTAGGTGGCAGTGGCGCTCTCATTGTCAGGTGTGTGAGGGAGTCTTAGCTTCAGGAACTCTGAAGAAGTGTCTGTGACGCTGGGCTTCACTGTGTCTAAACATGTTTACTGTGTCTAAACACGCTGGCAGGACAGCATGAAGAATAAATTAAAGGTCCCATATTATTTATTTTTAACTTAATGTCATTCAGCTGCCAGATGTCCAACTAGACTTTATTCTAAATATTTTGACCTAAAGTGATCTGTGGTCCTAAATATCAGCTTTTCAAAATCGCTCATCTGAGCTCCTCACAAAACGCTTTGTTTCAGGCCTCCGGCTGTAGTATGTTAATGAGCTCCGCTGGTCCACGCCTCCTTCACCTGGGTCACGCCCCTCTGAAGGTGAGCGTCAGGCTAACGGGACACTGACCGGCTTTACATTTGTTATCATTATGGACTAAAGACATCACACCCAATCAGCTGATCAGTTGGAGTTTATTCAGTGAAACGTCCTGAATGTCACCAACAATCATCCTGTTAGTGATGCTGCTGCAGTGAACCAGAGCTGTTAACATCAGATAAGGTGGGGTACCAAACTGCTCAGTGACCCCCCCCCCCCCCAACATAGCAGAGGAGCTGAGAGTTCAGTTTCATGCTTCAAACCTTTGAACAGCTGTGACTGCCTGAACGAACTCACTGTAGACATTAATCCTGATTTATTAATGCTGACTTTTTAATCCTGATTTATTAATCCTGACTTCACTATGATAAAAAAATAAATAAAAAATAAAAAATATTCATTTTGTTTTGTAGGTTAGGGTTTTATATGTTGTGCTCCTCAGTTAATGTTTCTGACCTGAATTTGAATGTCATAATTTTTATTTTATTTTTCAGTATCAAATGGTGCAATAAGTTGGTCAAAAATGTTTAGTTTAAACAAGGTTTTATTTAAGGCAAATTGATGCACTTAAAACTTTTGTTTTTGACTAAAAAATGTTAATTAAATTATTCTTGAACTAGGGGTTGAACTAGATTTCTTTTATTTTTTGTTTTCTCTAATGTTAATAAGGACATACAATGTTATGCAGAGGTGAACTATTAATAATTTTATAGACAAATGATGTCATTTATAGTAGCGACAGAGTGTGGAGGTGAATTGTTTTCTTCTTGCCAGGGGGGGCGTGACGGAAAATAATTGAGAAGCACTGGGTTAGGGTTAGGAGTTAGGGGTTAGAGGTTAGGAGTTAGGGTTAGGGGTTGGGGGTTAGGGTTTTGAGGTACAACAACTCTAAGTCAGTGAGTCGGGTATCAATGACATGGAATCATTTCATCACTTAGGCTGTTGATGGATCATGTATGTTCACACCGACGGTACGGTGTGTGTTCACACCGACGGTACGGTGCGTGTTCACACCGACGGTACGGTGTGTGTTCACACCGACGGTACGGTGCAGGTTCACACCGACGGTACGGTGCGTGTTCACACCGACGGTACGGTGCAGGTTCACACCGACGGTACGGTGCAGGTTCACACCGACGGTACGGTGCGTGTTCACACCGACGGTACGGTGCGTGTTCACACCGACGGTACGGTGCAGGTTCACACCGACGGTACGGTGCGTGTTCACACCGATGGAGGTTTCCGTTCCAGCGGTTCTCCGTGAGTGCAGGCTGAGCAGTGCTTTGACTGAATCATTGTCAAAACCAGAGGAAACCACCGTCCTGAGGACGGGTTAGGTTAGGTTAGGTTAGAGTTAACCTGGAGTTAACCTAACCTAACCTCTTAGCAGCAGTTAACCCAGATAAAAGACCAGCAGACCATTGAATAAATAAACAACTCTTCTGATACAAAACACAAACAACTCTTTAAATAAACAGATCCCTGAACACACACACACACACACACACACACACACACACACACGTGTATGATGATGTCACTCGTCTACTTGACGTACCAGGAAATAAAAAACAAACTCATGTCTTGTTTTTGTCTGTAGCATCTCTTGTCGACATGAAGTCAAGGTCAGCTCAATGTCGTCCAATCGCAGCTTCGTGTTCACACGCGTGGAGACTCCACCCAGCGGCAGCGGGGGGCGGAGCCAGTGGACACACCTGGCTCATAGGTGAGCGGGGCAGGTGACGTGGCTGAGGCTCAGAAAGCCTGCGTCTAGAGCCGCTGTGGGGGCGGAGCCAGAGGCATGGCTGCTGCAGGGGGCGGGGCTTTGGAGCGTGCTCTCCTGGAGCTGCTGGATGAACAGGTTCCTCTCGTCCTCCGGCGTCTGGCCATTCTGCGCCCGGACGATGCAGGTGGGCCGGTGCAGGTTGAGCATGTAGACCAGCTGCTGCTTCTGCTGCTTCAGCTCCTGGATCTGAGCCTTCAGGTCGGCGTTCACCCCCTCCAGCTTCTCCGACTCCTGGGGGGGAGGACAGATCAGTCCCTCTGTTCTACACCAACACAGAACCACCTTCAGATGGCGCTCCAACAGGAACAGACTCCACCTGTTCTGGATTCAGGGTCAGTCCTGTTCCTGGAGCCGATTGGACGGACTCACCTTCTGCAGCGACTCCGTCTTCTCCTTCTTCTTGTTGCGACACTTGGCAGCAGCGATTTTGTTCCTCTCCCTCCGTCGTTTCCTCCTCTCGTGCTCCTGGGGAAGGATCTGACAACCAGAGTTAGGAATGAGAGTCAAGGGTCAGGGTTGGGGTCAGAGACAGCGGTGCTAGAGGCCTCACCTCTCTCCTGGCCCCGTCGGCCCCTGGGCCCCGGTCGGAGCTGGAGCTGGCGCCGTCAGAGCTCAGGTCGGCGCTGAGCCCGTTGGACAGACGCTTGCTCTGGATGGCCAGACGCAGCTCGTCCTTCACGGCGGGGGTGAAGCTGGTGAAGTCCTCCAGGGTGAGCGTCCTCGGAGGGGACAAGCAGGGGACAAGGGCCGAGAGGCTGACGTCAGCCAGCGAGGGGCCCGAGTGCTGCAGCATCATTCTGGAGAAAAGACAGGTCCCCTGAGAGCCAACCACACGTCAGCCCCGCCCCCTCTGGGGCCATGCTGCCCCAACAGGCTTTAGATTAACCCTAATCTAGATGTAACCCTAACCCTGATCCTAACCCTAACCCTGATCTAAGACTAATCCTGATCCTAATCCTGATCTAACCCTAACACTGATCCTAACCCTAACCCAGATCTAACTCTAATCCTAATCCTAAACCTGATCTAACCCTAACCCTAATCCTAACCCTTATCTAACCCTAATCCTAATCTTGACCCTGGAACTCTTTCCGGGGCTAAACGGACCTTTGATCATGTTGATGTCTAAAAACTGTTTTTGACTGAAATCATTTTGTTTTGTTTTTTCAATAAAATCAAAAATGTAATTGAAACTTCAAAATAAAGGCTGTGGTTACTTCAAAGTAAAAGTCAGATTAAAGAAGGTAACACCGAGCGGAAGCTCTGATCTGACCGGAACGTTCACGGAAGAGAAACACACAGGCTGACGTCACGGGACGTCACAGGTCTGACCGCCGGTAATTCACGTGGAGCTGCTGTAGTTTTTGCTGAGTCATGATACAGACCTGCGTCATCACGAGTAAACAAACACAAAAACAGGCGGGACGACCGGTACCGGAACTTTATCACTGATTTATTATCGCGCGCGCCATGCCGGTAGATCAATCGGAGTGATTATCAGCGATCAGAACCGAATAAAGTCCACGAAGGAACCGTTAACGTCCCTTAAAGGATCAAAAATGTCAATTATTAATCCGGTTGAGTTCGATCCCGTCACGTGACTCGGTCATGAACGAAACCGGAATATTTCTGAAGAAACTTTGACTCAAACAGCTGATCGCTCTCGTCAATAATCCGCGATCGGTACGAGTTCCGGTCAGTCCGGTTACAGGAGCCCCCCCTCACACCTACCTGTTTAGCTGGGTGAACCGAAGACCGTTACAGTCCGGTAGAGTCCGGTAGAGTCCGTTACCGATCGCTCTCCGGCTCGTCGGTGGCGCGTGTGCTCACTGCGTTGCATCACCCGCTCTTAAACGGACCGGGTGAGGCGGGGCCTGCTTACGTCATGAGGAATGCTACGAGAGAGACAAGGGCTGACGTCATCCTATTTATAGAAAGATTATCCTGCGATGATGAAATGAGCAACACTGAGGCACAAGAGGACAGCCCCCCCATAAGCGGCCAGCCCCCCCATAAGAGGACAGTCCCCCCAGAAGCCGACAGCCCCCCTCAAGATAACAGTCCCCCCATAAGAGAACAGCCCCCCCCAGAAGAGGACAACCCCCCTTAAGATAACAGCCTCCCCATAAGAGGACAGCCCCCCGGAAGAGGACAGAGCCCACATCCACCCTCACCTGCTTCGTTCTTTCTTTGTTTCTCCCTGGAAATCAAACCAGATTTTGTAAACAATGACCAAAAAATTTGAGCTAAAAAATTAAACTCCAATGAATCAAAAAGAATTTTAACATCTCCTGTTTTATTCAGATCAACATGTTCAAACTGTGGGGTTAGAGTTAGGGGTTAGGTAGGGTTAGGGGTTAGAGTTATGGATTAGGGTTAGGTAGGGTTAGAGTTAGGGTGGGTTAGTGTTTAGGGTTAGGGGTTAGGTTTAGGGTTAGGGGTTAGTGGTTAGGTTTAGGGTTAGGGGTTAGTGGTAAGGGTTAGGGTTAAAGTTAGGGCTATGTAGGGTTGATTAGACAGTGATGTCACTGCTTGTGTTGCCATAGTAACGTGTACCCAGTGTTCATTGGTTTCCCGTCCAGCCATCAGGATCAGACTGTTTCCTGGAACAGAAGCTGCTGATGGGTTAGGGTTCTGCTGAGAACAGACGAGTCAAACAGTCGTTAGTTTATATTCTATCGTTCATGAAAACCAAAACAGGAAACTAACTGAATGATTCCAGACATGACATTACATATATAAATATAAATACTATTTAAGTAACAAGTGTAGTAATCATCAATCTACTGGTCATTTGTCTTCTTCCTCTTCTCTCCATCCCTCCTCCAGGTTGCGTCATCTTTTCCGGGAAGCTGCAGCTCCGCCTCCTCCACATCTTCTGGTTGTGATTCGAGGGATATCCGGGAAATCCCCCCTCCCCCACCACCCCCGACAGAGTGGAGCAATTGGAGGGGGGGTGTGTGTGTGTGGGTGTGTATGTGTGCAGTCTTGAATCAACTTTAATCAATGTAAATTAAGGCCAGAAACATTCTATATTCTACTCCATAATTTTCTAAAATCCTTTGAAATCTTTATATCTGTAAAATCAAATAAAATAATAATCACTGATCTAGAATCAGTTATGTTGTACTGAAAAATTGACATAATCACTGTATTTCAGCCTTTGGTCAATCTGAAATCAACCTAATGAATCCAGGAATCAGTGTAGAATAAACCTAAAACAATTCTCTCATCAAATCATCATCACAAGTCAGTGTTTACCTTCATCTAAACAACAAATCAGTGTCTACCTTCATCTAAACAACAACAAGTCAGTGTCTACCTTCATCTAAACAACAAGTCAGTGTTTACCTTCATCTAAACAACAAATCAGTGTCTACCTTCATCTAAACAACAAGTCAGTGTTTACCTTCATCTAAACAACAACAAATCAGTGTCTACCTTCATCTAAACAACAACAAGTCAGTGTCTACCTTCATCTAAACAACAAGTCAGTGTTTACCTTCATCTAAACAACAAGTCAGTGTTTACCTTCATCTAAACAACAAATCAGTGTCTACCTTCATCTAAACAACAACAAATCAGTGTCTACCTTCATCTAAACAACAACAAATCAGTGTCTAACTTCATCTAAACAACAACAAATCAGTGTCTACCTTCATCTAAACAACAATTCAGTGTTTACCTTCATCTAAACAACAACAAATCAGTGTCTACCTTCATCTAAACAACAACAAATCAGTGTCTACCTTCATCTAAACAACAAGTCAGTGTTTACCTTCATCTAAACAAGTCAATGTTTACCTTCATCTAAACAACAACAAGTTAGTGTCTACCTTCATCTAAACAACAACAAGTCAATGTTTACCTTCATCTAAACAACAAGTTAGTGTTTACCTTCATCTAAACAACAACAATTCAGTGTCTACCTTCATCTAAACAACAACAAGTCAGTGTTTACCTTTATCTAAACAACAACAAGTCAGTGTCTACCTTCATCTAAACAACAAGTTAGTGTTTACCTTCATCTAAACAACAACAAATCAGTGTCTACCTTCATCTAAACAAGTCAATGTTTACCTTCATCTAAACAACAACAAGTTTATGTCTACCTTCATCTAAACAACAACAAGTCAATGTTTACCTTCATCTAAACAACAACAAGTTAGTGTTTACCTTCATCTAAACAACAACAAATCAGTGTCTACCTTCATCTAAACAACAACAAGTCAGTGTCTACCTTCATCTAAACAACAAGTCAGTGTTTACCTTCATCTAAACAACACGTTAGTGTCTACCTTCATCTAAACAACAAGTCAGTGTCTACCTTCATCTAAACAACAAATCAGTGTCTACCTTCATCTAAACAACAACAAGTCAGTGTCTACCTTCATCTAAACAACAAGTCAGTGTTTACCTTCATCTAAACAACAACAAATCAGTGTCTACCTTCATCTAAACAAGTCAATGTTTACCTTCATCTAAACAACAACAAGTTTATGTCTACCTTCATCTAAACAACAACAAGTCAGTGTCTACCTTCATCTAAACAACAAGTCAGTGTTTACCTTCATCTAAACAACAAGTTAGTGTTTACCTTCATCTAAACAACAACAAGTCAGTGTCTACCTTCATCTAAACAACAAGTCAGTGTTTACCTTCATCTAAACAACACGTTAGTGTCTACCTTCATCTAAACAACAAGTCAGTGTCTACCTTCATCTAAACAACAAATCAGTGTCTACCTTCATCTAAACAACAACAACTCAGTGTCTACCTTCATCTAAACAACAAGTCAGTGTTTACCTTCATCTAAACAACACGTTAGTGTCTACCTTCATCTAAACAACAAGTCAGTGTCTACCTTCATCTAAACAACAAGTCAGTGTTTACCTTCATCTAAACAACAAGTCAGTGTTTACCTTCATCTAAACAACAAGTCAGTGTTTACCTTCATCTAAACAACAATTCATTGTTTACCTTCATCTAAACAACAACAAATCAGTGTCTACCTTCATCTAAACAACAAGTCAGTGTTTACCTTCATCTAAACAACAACAAATCAGTGTCTACCTTCATCTAAACAACAAGTCAGTGTTTATCTTCATCTAAACAAGTCAATGTTTACCTTCATCTAAACAACAACAAGTTAGTGTCTACCTTCATCTAAACAACAACAAGTCAATGTTTACCTTCATCTAAACAACAAGTTAGTGTTTACCTTCATCTAAACAACAAGTTAGTGTTTACCTTCATCTAAACAACAACAAATCAGTGTCTACCTTCATCTAAACAACAACAAGTCAGTGTCTACCTTCATCTAAACAACAAGTTAGTGTTTACCTTCATCTAAACAACAACAAATCAGTGTCTACCTTCATCTAAACAACAACAAGTCAGTGTTTACCTTCATCTAAACAACAACAAATCAGTGTCTACCTTCATCTAAACAAGTCAGTGTTTACCTTCATCTAAACAACAAGTCAGTGTCTACCTTCATCTAAACAACAACAAATCAGTGTCTACCTTCATCTAAACAACAAGTCAGTGTTTACCTTCATCTAAACAACAACAAATCAGTGTCTACCTTCATCTAAACAACAAGTCAGTGTTTACCTTCATCTAAACAAGTCAATGTTTACCTTCATCTAAACAACAACAAATCAGTGTCTACCTTCATCTAAACAACAACAAGTCAGTGTTTACCTTCATCTAAACAACAACAAATCAGTGTCTACCTTCATCTAAACAAGTCAGTGTTTACCATCATCTAAACAACAACAAGTTAGTGTCTACCTTCATCTAAACAACAAGTCAGTGTCTACCTTCATCTAAACAACAAGTCAGTGTTTACCTTCATCTAAACAACAAGTCAGTGTTTACCTTCATCTAAACAACAACAAATCAGTGTCTACCTTCATCTAAACAACAAGTCAGTGTTTACCTTCATCTAAACAACAAGTCAGTGTTTACCTTCATCTAAACAACAAATCAGTGTCTACCTTCATCTAAACAACAAGTCAGTGTTTACCTTCATCTAAACAACAACAAATCAGTGTCTACCTTCATCTAAACAACAAGTCAGTGTTTACCTTCATCTAAACAACAACAAATCAGTGTCTACCTTCATCTAAACAACAACAAATCAGTGTCTACCTTCATCTAAACAAGTCAATGTTTACCTTCATCTAAACAACAACAAGTTAATGTTTACCTTCATCTAAACAACAACAAGTCAATGTTTACCTTCATCTAAACAACAACAAGTTAGTGTTTACCTTCATCTAAACAACAACAAATCAGTGTCTACCTTCATCTAAACAACAACAAGTAAGTGTATACCTTCATCTAAACAACAATTCTTTGTCTACCTTCATCTAAACAACAAGTTAGTGTTTACCTTCATCTAAACAACAAGTTAGTGTTTACCTTCATATAAACAACAACAAATCAGTGTCTACCTTCATCTAAACAACAACAAGTCAGTGTCTACCTTCATCTAAACAACAAGTTAGTGTTTACCTTCATCTAAACAACAACAAATCAGTGTCTACCTTCATCTAAACAAGTCAGTGTTTACCTTCATCTAAACAACAAGTCAGTGTTTACATTCATCTAAACAACAACAAATCAGTGTCTACCTTCATCTAAACAACAAGTCAGTGTTTACCTTCATCTAAACAAGTCAATGTTTACCTTCATCTAAACAACAACAAATAAGTGTCTACCTTCATCTAAACAACAACAAGTCAGTGTTTACCTTCATCTAAACAACAACAAATCAGTGTCTACCTTCATCTAAACAACAAGTCAGTGTTTACCTTCATCTAAACAACAACAAATCAGTGTCTACCTTCATCTAAACAACAAGTCAGTGTTTACCTTCATCTAAACAAGTCAATGTTTACCTTCATCTAAACAACAACAAATCAGTGTCTACCTTCATCTAAACAACAACAAGTCAGTGTTTACCTTCATCTAAACAACAACAAATCAGTGTCTACCTTCATCTAAACAACAACAAGTCAGTGTCTACCTTCATCTAAACAACAAGTTAGTGTTTACCTTCATCTAAACAACAACAATTCAGTGTCTACCTTCATCTAAACAAGTCAATGTTTACCTTCATCTAAACAACAAGTCAGTGTTTACCTTCATCTAAACAACAACAAATCAGTGTCTACCTTCATCTAAACAACAAGTCAGTGTTTACCTTCATCTAAACAAGTCAATGTTTACCTTCATCTAAACAACAACAAATCAGTGTCTACCTTCATCTAAACAACAACAAGTCAGTGTTTACCTTCATCTAAACAACAACAAATCAGTGTCTACCTTCATCTAAACAACAAGTCAGTGTTTACCTTCATCTAAACAACAACAAATCAGTGTCTACCTTCATCTAAACAACAAGTCAGTGTTTACCTTCATCTAAACAAGTCAATGTTTACCTTCATCTAAACAACAACAAATCAGTGTCTACCTTCATCTAAACAACAACAAGTCAGTGTTTACCTTCATCTAAACAACAACAAATCAGTGTCTACCTTCATCTAAACAAGTCAGTGTTTACCTTCATCTAAACAACAACAAGTTAGTGTCTACCTTCATCTAAACAACAAGTCAGTGTCTACCTTCATCTAAACAACAAGTCAGTGTTTACCTTCATCTAAACAACAAGTCAATGTTTACCTTCATCTAAACAACAACAAATCAGTGTCTACCTTCATCTAAACAACAAGTCAGTGTTTACCTTCATCTAAACAACAAGTCAGTGTTTACCTTCATCTAAACAACAAATCAGTGTCTACCTTCATCTAAACAACAAGTCAGTGTTTACCTTCATCTAAACAACAACAAATCAGTGTCTACCTTCATCTAAACAACAACAAATCAGTGTCTACCTTCATCTAAACAAGTCAATGTTTACCTTCATCTAAACAACAACAAGTTAATGTCTACCTTCATCTAAACAACAACAAGTCAATGTTTACCTTCATCTAAACAACAACAAGTTAGTGTATACCTTCATCTAAACAACAACAAATAAGTGTCAAACTTCATCTAAACAACAACAAGTCAGTGTTTACCTTCATCTAAACAACAAGTCAGTGTCTACCTTCATCTAAACAACAAGTTAGTGTTTACCTTCATCTAAACAACAAGTTAGTGTTTACCTTCATCTAAACAACAACAAATCAGTGTCTACCTTCATCTAAACAACAACAAGTCAGTGTCTACCTTCATCTAAACAACAAGTTAGTGTTTACCTTCATCTAAACAACAACAAATCAGTGTCTACCTTCATCTAAACAAGTCAGTGTTTACCTTCATCTAAACAACAACAAATCAGTGTCTACCTTCATCTAAACAACAAGTCAGTGTTTACCTTCATCTAAACAAGTCAATGTTTACCTTCATCTAAACAACAACAAATCAGTGTCTACCTTCATCTAAACAACAACAAGTCAGTGTTTACCTTCATCTAAACAACAACAAATCAGTGTCTACCTTCATCTAAACAAGTCAGTGTTTACCTTCATCTAAACAACAACAAGTTAGTGTCTACCTTCATCTAAACAACAAGTCAGTGTCTACCTTCATCTAAACAACAAGTCAGTGTTTACCTTCATCTAAACAACAAGTCAGTGTTTACCTCCATCTAAACAACAACAAATCAGTGTCTACCTTCATCTAAACAACAAGTCAGTGTTTACCTTCATCTAAACAACAACAAGTCAGTGTTTACCTTCATCTGAACAACAAGTCAGTGTTTACCTTCATCTAAACAACAAGTCAGTGTTTACCTTCATCTAAACAACAACAAGTCAGTGTTTACCTTCATCTGAACAACAAGTCAGTGTTTACCTTCATCTAAACAACAAGTCAGTGTTTACCTTCATGTTGACAAGGAGTCATTGTGGGTTCGATGCTCAAGGGCACCTCAGCGGTGCTCAGGAGGTGAACCCTCACATGTCAGCCACCAGTTCACATCTTCATCAATAGGATCGATCAGTGTGATTAATCTGAGACTTCCCACATTAATTTCCTTGGCGCCCCAGTCCTACCAGCCAAACTTGAACCTGTTGGTGAGGATGTGTCGGCGTTTATTTGATAAACACACACACATATTATGGCAGTGCATTGCTTACTGAAGGTTCGCTCTGCGGCTGCGCTTCTCTCACCCCATTGCTGTTGATGTTGACATGGTCGTTGCCATTGTGACAAAAACTTCACACCCTGCAGAGTGGCATGTAGACAGGAGGGTGGGCAGATGAGACCGATGCAGGGCCGCATCCCATTCTGAAACCTGTAACAGCTGTCCAGACAGCTGAGCGCTGAATGAAATAACAGAATCAAACCAGGAGTCAGTTTAACTTCAGGTTTTCCAGTCCCAATAGTTCTGGGTGTGTGTGGTTCCTCCTCTGGACGTGAATGTTATTAACAGCGGCACATTTCTGCTACTTTCATGATTCATGACATCTAGGACAAAGAAATTAAAAATGTGGAATTTTTTCAGAAATATCTAATATAAAAAGGCTGCAAACGAAACCTGAGCCACAAAAACAGTTCAGGCATCATTAAATTTTATTAATAAAATTTATCATTTTATTAATAAATAATATCAATAACATTATTGATCACATCAGCTTAATAAAGAAAAAATCAGTGTAAATACTGTCTAAAAATGCTCAACATATAGAAAGTGATGATCCGGCCCCCCCATGTGGATACAGCTGGGACGAGAACACACCCAGTCAGCAGCTCCAAGGACACGGATGTGGACTACCAGGACCACCAGCTGTGGAGCCGCTGTGATGTCACTGTGTGTATTAATATGTTCCTGTCATCAGCCATGATGGTCACTACTAAATTTAACCTCTGATTGTGTACATGGGGGTTGGGTCAGGGTTAGGTTGTGTTAGGGTTAGGGGTTAGGGTCAGTTAGGTTAGGGTCAGGGTTAGGGATTAGGGTCGGTTAAGGTTAGGGTCGGTTAGGTTAGGGTCGTTTACGGTTAGGGTCGGCTAAAGTTAGGGGTTAGGTTAGGGTTAGGTTATGTTAGGGGTTAGGTTGTTAGGGTTAGGGGTTAGGGTCAGGGTTAGGGTCGGTTAGGGTTAGGGTCAGTTAGGGTTAGGGGTTACGGTCGCTTAGGCTTAGGGGTTAGGGTTGGCTAAAGTTAGGGGTTGGGTTAAGTTAGCGTTAGGTTGTGTTAGGGGTTAGAGTCAGTTAGGTTAGGGTCAGGGTTAGGGATTAGGGTCGGTTAGGGTTAGGGTCGGTTAAAGTTAGGGGTTGGGTTAAGTTAGGGTTAGGTTGTGTTAGGGTTAGGGGTTTGGGTCGGTTAGGTTAGGGGTTGGGTTATGGTTAAGGTTGGGGTCCTCAGGTAAGAATCATGTGACCCGGTTGGAGCCCATGTCACCTTGTTGTCATTTACAGTTGATGACATCACTCAGAATGTCAGGAACTGGCCCGTTACAAACCCGTCAGCCTTTGAAGGCCTTCACAGCTGCTGGCAATGACATGACCTTGAGCAAGGGATGAAGGTCGTGAGCCACAGTCCGATGATGTGCTGACATCACACAGAACATCACATTCACATGCATTTACTTTGTAGGACTCCAAGTCCCACGGACACACCTGATGGACAGCTGGACCGGTCTACGACCTGGACAGCGTTATTCCTATCATCATGCTTGTTTTATTTCTGTCCATTCGTCTCAGGTGGATGACATCACCTCCTGTGACCTCATCCTGCATCATCAGACCCCAACAGATCAGATGGCGTCCAATCAGCAGAGGCCTCGTCATGAAGCCTGACAGCAAGCAACCAATAGGGACACGGCTCAGTGAGGCTCAATCAGACACACACACACACACACACACACACATACACACAGTGAGAGTAAGCGAGGATGATGACGTCATGGTGTAGCGTGAGTCATTTGCCAGCTACTGGTCTTACTGGTCACCTCTGGTAGAACCAATAGAACCAGTAAAACTACTGGAACCAGTGGAACCAATAGAACCAGTAGAACCAATAGAACCAGTGGACCCCAGTCAATAACGCAGGTCCAGTTCTGCCAAACATGGAGCACCTCAGTGTTTCTTCTTCACTGGTTATCAGATGGTCAGACCACACCCTTGACAGCATGACATCATACCTGCTACAGGGGGGTGGAGGGGTAGTCCTGGTAACAGAGTGGAGTAACATGATGACACTCGTCCCGACAGTCGTGAACTTTTATTTGCTCGTTCCCTCTTAGAAACCCACTCCCTCCCAACGGGGACTTGAACTAGGAGCCACCGTTTCTCCCCGTTTCTTCCCATTTCCTCCCTGAGTCACTCATGAACACGAACCAGATTCTACAACGTGAATCAGATTCCACCAGAACCAGAACAGCAGCTGAGACATGGACCGAACTCGTCCAGGTTCTGATGGTCTCTGCTGCTGACATGAAGATCACCTCCGCTCTCTGTGGACGGGTCCATTGGGGTTCAACTCCAGCTCCCAGGATGCATTGCTGTCAATGCTCCACAGAGAAGACAAGTTCACGCTAGGTTTACTTCAATATTCCCTCGTGGCGTTACTTCTGCAGCTCCTGCGGCGTGCTGAAGGCCTCGTAGACGCTGGCTGCAAACTCCTTCACCTGGTCGTTCATCAGGAGATCCTGCACACAAAGGTCAGCATGACCACCAGCTCAGCAATACCCAGCATGCAACAGTGATGAACTCCAGCTCAGCCTTTCAATGCAAATATGAGTCTGTGTCACTTTGACTCCACGTCAGTCAGTTCACTTTGACTCCATGTTAGTCAGGTCACAACTGGTTTAGGGGTCAACTGACCCTCCCTTGAGTAGCAGGGGGTAAAGCTAACCCTGACCCTAAGCTAACAGCACCAAAGGAGCAAGTTGGAATGTTGGCATGTAGACCTCCGACAAGTGGTAGACCCCCAATAGGTCGACCCCTGATAGGTCGACCCCCAATAGGTGATAGACCACTGATAAGTAGACCCCCAATAGGTCAACCCGCGATAGGGAGACCACTGATAGGTGGTAGACCCCCAATAGGTCGACCACCGATAGGTCGACCACCGATAGGTCGACCCCCAATAGGTGATAGACCACTGATAAGTAGACCCCCAATAGGTCAACCCGCGATAGGGAGACCACTGATAGGCGGATGAGCCTCTGACAAACGGGAAGTCAGGGCGGGTCGAGCCTCATGTTCACACAGACAGTCACAAAGAAAGTTGGCGGCGTCAGTGCGGCTGGAGGATGGGCGTGGCTCTGACCTGAATGAAGCGGCCCGGCACCTCGCTGCACACGGTGTTGATCTGGCCGTTGATGATGGGGATGATCTTCGCCAGGGGGAGCTTGGCAGCAGACAGACTGAACACACAAACACAGTGTTACTGCGATCAGTGATCAATAACCGGGATCAATCCATAACAACAGACGGTCGGCCCCCTTGGTTTCATCAGAACACTCTGATGACATCACTATCATGGAAAGACTGAACGACCGTTACCTCAAACCCAAGGACCCGACCCGGTGGGTCAGACCCGGTGGAGTCTGACCCAACAATGACCTCACTGATCAGCTGACCTATCAGGTGCGCAGTCAGGGGCGGGATCACCAGAAGGCAGGTGGAAGAACTCGGCCAGGTTGTCAAGGAGATGAGAAAATCCTCGGTTCAGACAGGTGTTGAGGACCATCGTGAAGTGTGGACTGCATACACACACACACACACACACACACACACACACAAATGCATCAGATGTCACATGACAGCAGAGGTGATGTGTGGTGGTGAGTGTGAACACATGACTGTGTGTGTGACATCAGAGGTCATTCAGAGATCAACCTGTTAGCTTCAGATGCTATACGTGTGTGTGTGTGTGTGTAGAGGCCCCTGGACACAACCACGCACAAGGGGGCTGTAAGCATGCAGTGTAGGGGGGTAGAGGTGGCAGGCAGCTCTGACCAGGTGTACCCCCAATGAGCAGCTTGTGAGGGGGGCGGCGCCTTGCTCAAGGGCACCTCAGCAGTGCTCAGGAGGTGAGCTGGCACCTCCCACTGTCAGCTCATACTCTGAGCTGATTGGGTGGGAGCGGGAATTGAACCAATCCTGTGATCACTGGACAATCACTGGGGGGTGGGGGGAGGGTGAAACAACAGCCAGTCTTCCACATCGCTTCTGCGTCCACACCTTCTCTTCCGTCCTCGTGTGCGTGGTTAGGGTCATGGGTTCAGGTCACGGGGTTAGGTCCCACATTCCCAGCATGGGCATTCTGTGTAGAGGTCACATGTTCTGTCCGTGTCTGAATGGGTTTCCCCACCACCAAAAAACAAAACCAGGAAGTTCAGGTTCAGGACCAACTCGCCTCCCAGGAACCCTGAACCTCTGGTTCCATCTTCATGACGACAATACCACTTCTCCTTCAATCTCCATGATGACAACACAGTTTCTCCTTCAATTTCCATGATGACAACACAGTTTCTCCTTCAATTTCCATGACGACAAGGTGTTATCTCGTGAGGTGTGTCATGTGACCACGGTGTTATCTCGTGAGGTGTGTCATGTGACCACTGTGGTTCTGTAATGGAGTTAAAATGTTGTTTATTTTGTTTATGTCACTTTTATCGGGGCATTGTTGTTCTCATTTTCTTTTGCTTTTATCGTGAAGCTTGCCTCATACGCGCTTCATGGTTTCTGTACCTCCTGTGCTTCCGTACCCCCTCCCATCTATCCCCCAGAATGCTTTGCTGCATCGCTGGGAGTAGGTTGTGTTTGGGAGCGCTGCTCCACTATTTCCAAACGTTAAATGTGAACCGTTTACGCTGAAGCTCAGGAATATTACAACAAGTTAGAATTGTGTGATGTTACTAGTAGTGTTACTGGCATTCTTTTTGAGCCTATTCTGTTGATTGTAATGAGGGGAAGTTTTGGCGCTTACTGAGACGCAGCTCTGGGTCAAGTGACCAACAGTGACATGGAGAAGCAGGAGGGTAATACTTGTTATTTTGTCTGTTTAGAAGCAGAGGTGCAGAGAGGAGACATGGGGAGATTAAATAACTGTCGTCTCCAGCAGGTATGTTTTTGTTTTTGAATGTTAAAGGTGTTAAATGTTCAGTTTTGGTCCCTTTTGTTCGGCTACATGATTATTTTTGTTTTTATTTTGTTTCAATGTAATATATGCGATTGAGGACTGTTGTGAGCCTGTAGAGAATGATGTACTGCATTGCTGGGTAAGCAGAGGTGAGACAGGAGACGTGGGGAGATTAAATCACTGTTGTCTCCCACAGGACACAAAATAAAGGACAGACAACTATTTGAGTCTTCCTTTCGCCTTCCAGTTCCCAACTGTACACTCACCTGTCCAACATGTCTCTGGTCTCGTTCAGCAGTCTGATGGTCACGGCGTCATCCTCAGTCAGACCACAGGCCTATAAACAAGAGAAGCTGGTTAACATTCTGGTGTCAACCAGAGGTGCCGCCTCGGACAGCCGTCCACAGATCGGACAGCCGTCCACAGATCGGACAGCCGTCCACAGATTGGATTGCCAGCCACAGATCGGACCACCACCTCACTGCCCAGGCTAAACCTCAAGGACATGAAAACTGGGTTCCAGGTGCCTCTACTCCACTCCTCAAGAAACTCAGGACTTGGTGGAAGGGGTTTCTCCTCATAGTTCCTCACGAGTGAACATCTACTTGTTCCAGCCTGGACCTCAACCAGTTCCTAGTGTTTTACATTTCATCTAAGTTGGTTCTGATCACTTCAGAAAAATTTCCATGTCATGAAGTAAATTAACACTGTGTGTGTGTGTGTGTGTGTGTGTGTGTGTGTGTGTGTGTGTGTGTGTGTGTGTGTGTGTGTGTGTGTGCGTGTAGTCACCTGATCAGCCAGCAAGTTCTCCTCGTCAGCCAGTAGGTACCATGACATGGGTCGGTCTGAGGTGGTCTCCACCTCGGCTCTGATCCAGCTCACATGTTGCTCCAGGTCCAGCAGAGACATGGTCTGCTTCAGAGACACACTGACACAAATAATCAATCAGACCATTGATCAGTGATCAGTTCAGGAAAACATCCACATTCCTGTCAGCTGCAGGCCAACTGGGTTTCAGGCCCCTGGTCAGTCACCACTGTGGGGCGAGACTATCTGGTGGGACTAGATGGACCAATGCAGACCAGAGACGACTGACTCTACGGACCAGAGACGACTGACCCTACGGACCAGAGACGACTGATCCTACGAACCAGAGACGACTGACTCTACGGACCAGAGACGACTGACTCTACCGACCAGAGACTACTGACCATACAGACCAGACTACTGACTCTACAGACCAGAGACTACTGACCCTACAGACCAGAGACAACTGACCCTACAGAGACGACTGACTCCACAGACCAGAGACGACTGACTCCACAGACAAGAGACGACTGACTCTACGGACCAGAGACTACTGACTCTACGGACCAGAGACTACTGACTCCACAGACCAGAGACTACTGACTGGAGATTAGAGAACACAGACTAGAACCCAGGGACTACAGACTGGAGCTGGGTAGAGCCCAGAGACTGGAACCCAGAGCTTAGAGATGACCAGAGACCTGACGGACGGGTGTGGACAGGTCTAGACCCACTCACCTTCCCAGGGAGTTGTGGACGGCCTTCTTCACCACAGTTGTCAACTCCGTCAGACCTGGATACACAGATGCAGCTGTCAGAGCGGCCGCCATCTTCTGCTTTGCGAACGTTAGCTAGCGGTGGCTGATGCTAACAACTACAGTAGCAGGTGCTCTGGTAACAACACCACAAGCATCACCTCACTGAGACACATTGAAATATACCCTCCCTAACGGGAATAAATGGAACATACACTCCACAACAGGAATAAATGGAACATACACCCCACAACAGGAATAAATGGAAAATACACCCCACAACAGGAATAAATGGAACATACACCCCACAACAGGAATAAATGGAACATACACCCCACAACAGGAATAAATGGAACATACACCCCACAACAGGAATAAATGGAACATACACCCCACAACAGGAATAAATGGAAAATACACCCCACAACAGGAATAAATGGAAAATACACCCCACAACAGGAATAAATGGAAAATACACACCACAACAGGAATAAATGGAAAATACACCCCACAACAGGAATAAATGGAACATACACACCAAAACAGGAATAAATGGAACATACACACCAAAACAGGAATAAATGGAACATACACCCCACAACAGGAATAAATGGAACATACACCCCACAACAGGAATAAATGGAACATACACCCCACAACAGGAATAAATGGAAAATACACCCCACAACAGGAATAAATGGAACATACACCCCACAACAGGAATAAATGGAAAATACACCCCACAACAGGAATAAATGGAAAATACACCCCACAACAGGAATAAATGGAACATACACCCCACAACAGGAATAAATGGAACATACACCCCACAACAGGAATAAATGGAACATACACCCCACAACAGGAATAAATGGAAAATACAGCCCACAACAGGAATAAATGGAAAATACACCCCACAACAGGAATAAATGGAACATACACTCCATAACAGGAATAAATGGCACATACACTCCCTAACAGCAGTAAAAGGAACATACACTCCATAACAGGAAGAAATTAATGAAAACTTGTAACAACTGGAGTAAATCCAAACTGGTGTGTTATATTTTAGTTGACTGCATAAACCTGACTGATTGACTGACTGACTGATTGATTAACGGAGATCTCTTCATCTGTGGTGAAAGAAATCTGTGTTAATCACGTTCAGGTCGTCGGTTTTGGAGCTGGGGGAGGACTTTCTGTGAACGGACATCCTTGTTCTTCCAGCAGAGACAGACGGGACCTACCGTCTCCGAGGAGGTGCTGAACACTGGACAGGTACTGCTGCTGGACATCAGGGGGGGCCACAGGAGTCTGGAGGAAACACGTTTAGATCAGGGTTGGGGGGGGGACAACATTGTTCTAACATGAACATGGAGCACCTGTGTGCTGCTGTCCAGGTACAGGTACCCCCCAATGATGTTCAGCTGGACCCTCAGGAGGACCACCAGCATACAGGTGCTGTACACGGCCACCATGGTGCGACTGAAACCTGGAAGTCACATGACCATGAGAGCTCCGCCCTGAAGAGCATCTGCTTCAGATCAGCTGCAGGACGAACACTTACTGATGATCTTCAGGTCCTCCCAGATCTCCAGCTTGTTGGGGGGCCTGACGGGAGACAAGCCACCAGTGACATCATCATTAGTACAAATGTTTCGCCAAACATATTAAGCACGTCCCTAGTTAGTACATCTCCAGGCCCTAACCCCACCCCTCCCAGTCTGTGTGGTGGTATCAAGCCCCTAGAACCCAGAGGGGGAACCCTGAGAGGGAACCCAGAGAGGGAACCCAGAGAGGGAACCCAGAGAGGCAACCTTGAGGGGAACCCTGAGAGGGAACCCAGAGAGGGAACCTTGAGGGGAACCCTGAGAGGAAACCCTGGGGGTGAACCTTGAAGGGGAACCTTGAGGGGAATCCTGAGAGGGAACCTTGAAGGGGAACCTTGAGGGGAACCCTGAGGGGGAACCTGAGAGGGAACCCCGCGTTCTGAGGTGTAACCTGGTCTTCAGGAGGTCGGTCAGGGTCTCTGAGTTCAGCTGGCAGACGATGGCCTCTTTGAGGGGGGGGAGCATGGACAGGACTGGAAGACACAACAGAACCATGGTGAGTCATCATCACTGACAAGGAGGATGAGGGAGGTTAAAGATCATCAGGGAGGTCAAAGGTCATCACCCGTCATGTTGCACGTTCTCTGGTTGCTGTCGAAGTGGAACTGTCGTCGTGTCTGAGCGATGAACTCAGACGCCTCCTTCTCCTGGAGCTCCCTCACCTTCCTCTGGGCAAAGCGCCCCACCAGGTACACGCCTGAGACACACACACACAGCGAACACACACACAAGGTAAACACCTGAGGAGTGTGTGTTCACACACACCTGAGGAGTGTGCAAATCGACTTTCACGCTGGTCAACCGTGTCGTCACGTCTCGAGTGGCCGGCGGATTAAACGGACATCTAACGAATTTAACGGTCACTACGTCACCAAACTGCCCGGGTTCAGTTCAGTAAAGCCCGGCTTTGGTGGGAGACGAGTTAAACCGGGTCCACTGGACCAGAATGCAGATTAAACTGTTTGACGGATAATGAATCAAATTCATATCCGACAAAATCAACGCTCTGGTAGTTTTCAAAGATCTTGACTGGAGCTTAAATTTCTAGGGGTGAGAATCAGACTGAAGTAACAGCCGGGACCGTTGCTAAAGCTATTAGCTCCTCGGAGCTAACGCTTACCTCCAACCACAACTCCGGTGAAAATAAACTTCCGTTTGTGTCGTTTCACAAAATTCCAGACCGACGCAAACATCCTGGAATAAAGCCGCGGATTAGAGCACTAAAACAGAATTTAAACTCTACGGATTTACTGACATGTTACTGACGACTTCCGGCTAGCCAGCTAGCTACTAAAGCTAACTGTCAAACATGTCACCACGGGAAAAGGGATAACGACCGCTTCCGGGACGGATTTCAAAATAAACTTCAGTTTACCAGAGTTTAACTATACAACTACATTCCTAATATATCTGTGATCATTTAATGATCAATGCTACTGAGATAACAACCGTACATCACAAATAAACAAATTAAAGCTGAGACCATGATGATCAAAATAATGGAAAAATAATGGAAAGGGGAAGTGAATTTCTTAACGACAGAAAAACATTTGTCTTCTTTCAAATTGAGAAGGATGTGGACAAGGTGGTACAGGAGCCGCCATTGACGGGAGGATCGGGCAATCGATTAGTCATGTCTGGAACGCGTCCGTCCAGCTAAATCTTCCCCTTCCGCCATAAGTTCACCTACAACCTACGAGACGTTAGCTACAATAAAATAAAATATAGCAAATACAAAACTGATTCATTACATTTTTTTTTCAGTGTAGGAAGAAAGAAGTGATTGTCATGGCAACAGACGAAGACTGTAATGTGGCGAGTTTGTGCCCAAGTGATGAGGAAAAGGAAAAATGGATGGACAGCGCCTTTCACGTGGTAACCGACATCATTCACTGTACTGTAGCGTCTGTAACACTATAGCGTCTGTAACACTAGTGTCTGTGATACTGTAGTGTCTGTGATACTGTAGTGTCTGTGATACTGTAGCGTCTGTAACACTATAGTGTCTGATGCTGTAGTGTCTGTGATACTGTAGTGTCTGTAAAACTGTAGTGTCTGTGATACTGTAGTGTCTGTAACACTGTAGTGTCTAACACTATAGTGTTTGATGCTGTAGTGTCTGTGATACTGTAGTGTCTGTGATACTGTAGTGTCTGTGATACTGTAGTGTCTGTGATACTGTAGTGTCTGTAACACTGTAGTGTCTAACACTATAGTGTCTAACACTATAGTGTCTGATGCTGTCGTGTCTGTGATACTGTAGTGTCTGTAACACTGTAGTGTCTAACACTATAGTGTCTGATGCTGTAGTGTCTGTGATACTGTAGTGTCTGTGATACTGTAGTGTCTGTGATACTGTAGTGTCTGTAACACTGTAGTGTCTAACACTATAGTGTCTGATGCTGTAGTGTCTGTGATACTGTAGTGTCTGTGATACTGTAGTGTCTGTGATACTGTAGTGTCTGTAACACTGTAGTGTCTAACACTATAGTGTCTGATGCTGTAGTGTCTGTGATACTGTAGTGTCTGTGATACTGTAGTGTCTGTAACACTGTAGTGTCTAACACTGTAGTGTCTGTAACACTAGTGTCTGTGATACTGTAGTGTCTGTAACACTGTAGTGTCTAACACTATAGTGTCTGATGCTGTAGTGTCTGTGATACTGTAGTGTCTGTAACACTGTAGTGTCTGTAACACTAGTGTCTGTGATACTGTAGTGTCTGTAACACTGTAGTGTCTAACACTATAGTGTCTGATGCTGTAGTGTCTGTGATACTGTAGTGTCTGTAACACTGTAGTGTCTAACACTGTAGTGTCTGTAACACTAGTGTCTGTGATACTGTAGTGTCTGTAACACTGTAGTGTCTAACACTATAGTGTCTGTGATACTGTAGTGTCTGTGACACTGGTGTGTTGTGCAGGCCACAGACGCTCTGGACCACGGCGAGGTTCCGGTCGGGTGTCTGCTGGTGTTCCGGGACCAGGTGGTCGGGACGGGACGGAACCAAGTCAACCAAACTAAAAATGTAGGTTAAAGGAAGAGAGGTTTTCAGGTCAGGTGTCACACACACGTCACTCAGTCAACAAAGGTGTTCAAAGGTGTTCTGCTTCACCATACAGACTGGACTGGTCACTCAACTGGGACTGTGTGTACAAGAAGGGGCAGAGCAGGATGTACTTCCTGAGGAGGCTGGCCTCCTTCAACATCTGTCCTAAGCTCCTTCTCATGTTCTATCAGTCCGTAGTCTCCAGTGTGCTGTCATACACCATTGTGTGTTGGGGTGGGGGGGGTCAGGAAAACAGATATGGACCGTCTTAACAGACTCATCCACAGAGCGGGCTCAGTGGTCGGGCTGAGCCTGGACTCTGTGGAGACAGTTCTGGAGAGCAGGACCATGTCTAAAGTCAGGACTATCATGAACAACACCAGCCCCCCCCCCCCCCCCCGCACACCACCTTCTCCCAGCAGAGAAGCACCTTCAGCGGCAGACTGCTGTCACACAGCGCCTCCACAGAGAGGCTGCGGTCCTCCTTCGTGCCCCGTGTCATCAGGGGGTACAATGACTCTCAGGAGGAGTGGGGGGGAGGTGGTGAGGTCAGCATGCGTTTGAATGGAGGGGATGTCAGCCTGTGCTGCAGTGTTGGGGGGCCAAGGTGTTGTGATGTTTTGATATCAGTGACATGCCTTACATTGTAAGAAGGGTGTACTTTACCCACCATTTGGGCCTCCTGCTAATTTTCACTTGCACTTTTTATTTTTGTTATTTTATTTAATTTTATACCGTTTATATTTTAGTTATAGTTTATTACATGTCCTGTTACTGCTGCATGTGTGTGTTAGTGTAGTGTATGTCTTGTGGTTTGTCCTGTGATGTCTGTTTCTTTTTCTCCTGGTGTTAATCCAGTATTTATTCATTATGTAATGCCTGAGCAGTGGATATGTACAATTTCCTCCGGGATTAAGATAGTATATATCTATCTACTCACGCTGCTTCACCATATTCACGCTGAGGAAGTGGAACAAGAGGGGGAAAAGGAAGCGGAACAGGTGGAGCACAAGTGGAGCACCAGCGGTGGAGGAGAATCACAGCCGTTCTCATCCCTCTAGTGTTGGAATGCTTCCTGTTGGGCATAAAGTTTGGGACGCGAACCCTTCTTTACAGAGGCATCGTGGGAACTCCTTGGAGGCGTTTTTATTCCTTAACATCTTGTCATTTTCACAAACCCTGTTTGGTTCTTCTGAGATCCAAAGTCCTCTGTGTGTGTGTGTGTGTGTGTGTGTGTGTGTGTGTGTGTGTGTGTGTGTGTGTGTGTGTGTGTGTGTGTGTGACACCTCTTCCAGGCCAGTCGTCACGCGGAGCTGGTGGCTGTGGACCAGCTGCTGGACTGGTGCGGCCGCAGGAAGCTGGACGCCGGCAGCGTGTGTGAGCAGACGGTGGTGTACGTGACGGTGGAGCCCTGCGTCATGTGTGCCGCCGCGCTGCGCCTCCTCAGTATCCTGACAACAGCCAGTTCCTACAAAACCTGTTTCTCCCTTGTTCCACTTTGTAAACCAAAGGATAAGGATGCAGGATGAGCAGAACAATGTCTCAGCAGGGGGCATCTGTCAGCAGGTCATGGGTTCAATCAGCAGGGGGTGTCTGTCAGCAGGTCATGGGTTCAGTCAGCAGGGGGCGTCCAGGAGCGCTCCCGTCCCGTCAGCTGTGTTGAAAGCAACACTTCTAACTTAAGTGGAGAATAGACGGTACGATGATCACACCCAGGAACGTGTGTGTTGTACCTTCCATGACGTTCCGTCAGAATTCCCGGCAGTGGTGTACGGTTGCAGGAATGAGCGTTTTGGAGGCTGTGGCTCTGTCCTGGATGTCTGCTCAGTGGGCGGGTCTCCCACTGGCTCGTCCTTTCAGGTGAGTGTTGTTGTAAATCCACTCAAACGTCTTCATCAGCTGGTTTAAGTCCAATAAGATTTACTTCTGAAATAAAATCCAATCTTCGTTTGGAGTTCCCCGACTAGATTTTCCAAATGCACAACAAAAGATTCATACGGTAAAACGCGAAGCTCTTCGGTGTTCATGGGTTCTTACACCAGCCTGTCATCAGCGTAGAGGTGTGGTTTAGCTTTAATGGATCACAGGGAGACGTTTGAGTTTCTGTCGCAACAGCCATCAATTCACAGAACAGTTATAGAATTCTTTGACAATAGAGAGGAGGAGCTGTTCTGCCTGGGGGGTTCAGAGCCTGCTGCGTCTCAGTGGATCAGAACCCAATGCGGACGACAGCAAACGACTGAATGCGTGTGTTCAGTGTGTTTCAGGCGTCCGATCAGAAGAAGCTGTCCAGATGCTGAAGATGTTCTACAGGCAGGAGAATCCAAACGGTGATCTCTTCCCCCTCTGATTGTTCTGCTCCACCACTCCTCATCCATTTCACCCTCTCATTTTTGTCAGCGTATATCCTTTTTCTAACAGATGTTTTACTTCCTGTTTCAGGTGTGAAATCTAAAACAAGGAAGGACAGAGCTTCCCTGGACCAATCAGCTCAACACTAATTCATCACCTTATTTTATTAGGACCTATTTGATGAGATTTTGCATCTGCCAGCAGATCAGCTCAAGAAAATCCAACTCCTTAATGTCAGAGAGATGAACTATTTCAGGTGTCAGACACCGCCCTGTTGTTCACCAAAGGTTCTGAACCACTGCTCAGAAATGTTCTGTAGAGGAAGGGCCCAAAGATCATGTTGACCAAGATATGACCAAAAGGATGCAGTGACATCACCATCGACCTGGAGCAGAGTCTGATCTGGATCCAGGTCACATTCTGGATCTGATATCTAAATGCAGTGGGGTCACAGTGAATCCACTCCAGTGAGGTCCAGACTGATTAGGGGTCAGATCAGAGCTGGAACACAAGGAAACCACTGTTCACTGATCAATATTTAAGAAACTGTCTCTAACAGATGCAGAAAAATTCCTCCATGATTTCATTGCTTCCAGGCTGGACGAGTGAACATGTCCCAGTCCTTTTCTCAAGACTCTCCAGATGACCCAGAATGCTGCTGCGGGCATTCTGACCACAACCAGGATTATGGCTCCCAGTTCAATCTGTTCTCCAACTTCAAAGTCACTACGTGTTTTTACCTTATGTTCCTGTGCAGTTCTCCACAATAAATCTGTTTTTGTAGTTTGGGATATATTTTCTCCTCTTTTGTTCCGTCCTGTAAACAAGGTCAGCTCAGTTACTGGTTGATAACTTGTAATGACTAATCAATATCTAGTTAATAACAGCTTTTGTTTAGAACCAGAATAGTTTCAGGAGGTTGTACTTGTCCTGGAGGAGAGACGGGTGCAGGAGATTGGACTTGTCCAGGAGGAAAGACTGGTCCAGGAGGGTGGACTTGTCCTGAAGGAAAGACTGGTCCAGGAGGTTGGACCTGGAGGAAAGACTGGTCTAGGAGGTTGGACTTGTCCTGGAGGAAAGACTGGTCCAGGAGGACCAATTGTTAAAGGACGGCAGACCCAGGGGGTTGGACATTCAAGGTCTAAGACATTCATTTAACTTTATTTATGTTGACAAACACACAAAGTTGAAATGATCAGATGAATGATGAGGATGGTAAACAAATGATGGATTCAAAGTTCTGAAGTTCTGGTTATACCATTGGTGCTTAGTTTTATCACTGAGATACAGAAACACCTGAACCCAAACGTTTCGGTGGTTCATGTTCAGTTCAGAGGGCTTCAGCAGACGTTCTTGATGTTCTGTTGTCCAGGTTTGCGAGGCAATCAGTGATGTCAGTGTTTGTTGATGTAGACGATCACTCGCCTTTGACCTTTTCTGAGAAAGAGCCAGAGAGGAGAGAAGACGAGCGATCAGAGGTGGCCAATCAGATGTGAGGATTTCTCTATTTTATGACCTTCCTATATCACCATGGCAACAAGCTGCTGACCTCGTGTTACGTTTTTTATCTGAATATGTGTCGTTACCTGTATGTGTACTTGTCTATATGCCTGTATTTACCAGTGTGTGTGCACCTGTGTATACCTGTGTGTGTATCTGTGTGTGTGTACGTGTGTACCTGTGTGTGTACATGTTTTTGTACCTGTGTGTGTTTACCTGTGTGTGTGTGTATCTGTGTGTGTATACCTGTGTGTGTGTGTGTACCTGTGTGTGTACTTATTTATGTGCACCTGTATGTGTACTTATTTATGTGCACCTGTATGTGTATCTGTGTGTGTCCCTGTGTATCTGTGTGTGTACTTGTGTGTACTGTGTGTGTGACTGTGTGTGTTCCTGTTTGTGTGTACCTGTTTGTGTGTACCTGTGTATGTGTACCTATGTGTGTACCTGTGTGTGTAATTGTGTGTGTACCTGTGTGTGTTTACTTGTGTGTGTACCTGTGTGTGTATCTGTGTGTACCTGTGCGTGTGCCTGTGCGTGTGCGTGTGCGTATCTGTGTGTGTACTTATGTGTGTGCCTGTGTGTGTAATTGTGTGTGTGTCAATGTGTACGTATCTGTGTGTGTACCTGTTCATCTGCGTGTGTACCTGTGTGTGCCTGTGTGTGTACCTGTGTGTTTACCTGTGTATGTACCTGTGTATATCTGTGTGTGTACCTGTGTTCGTACCTGTGTGTATCTGTGTGTGTATCTGTGCGTACCTGTGTGTGTACCTGTGTATATCTGTGTGTGTATCTGTGTGTGTGTACCTGTGTGTGTACCTGTGTGTGTACCTGTGTGGCTCCATATGTAGTTGTTCAGGATTTCTCCCAGCTGGTAGAAGACACAGATGAAGGCGGTCATGACGGTGAAGAAGACGAGTCGAGCCAGGTGGGAGATGCGCTCCAGCACTGGGTACACCCACACACCTGTCACCTGGTGCACCCAGCAAGTCCTGGGGGGGTGGGGGACACAGGAGAGTTGATGAGACCCTGTCCACTGAACAGGGGGGTGTCACAGACAGGAGACGTTCAGTAACACCTGCACCCACTGCCCCCGCCTGTTAGGCGAGGGCAGTGGGTGGACCTAACATAGTGGATTCCTTGATTTGCTGCTCTCATTCCCATATTCCAGTACCCCAAGGCACTGGGGTATGTAACTAATCCTAGGGTTCTGGGGTATCTAACTAACCCTAACCCAGGGCACTGGGGTATCTCGTTCTGTGATCGTAAACCCAAACAGATAAAGATCTTCAGCGTCCTCCACAGAAAGAACCTCCAGGTTCTGCCAGGAGCTCCTCATGCAGCCCACAGGAGACGTCCCATCAGGACTGGTAGGCCTCCCTCGGACCAGCATTCCCTGTCCCAATAATTTGATCCACTGCACTGAGAGCCCAGCTGACAAATTCCCTCATTGGTCCAGAGGGTTTCAAAGAGACGACAGACAGAACAGAAGCAGCAGCAATGAGTTAGAGGAACACAGGAGAAACACGCTCTGATTCGCTGGTTATTGACACGTCTGAG
Organism: Antennarius maculatus; assembly: GCA_013358685.1. Taxonomy (NCBI): domain Eukaryota; kingdom Metazoa; phylum Chordata; class Actinopteri; order Lophiiformes; family Antennariidae; genus Antennarius; species Antennarius maculatus. The sequence goes on along the minus strand of JABVMC010000048.1, from coordinate 132,378 downwards.
GAAAACGGGCTGGAGCACCGACACACGAGTCACAGCCTTCAGACAGGAAGCGGCCAGCAGACACAGATCTGAACGTGACTCACATGAATCATAGAGCCGGGGGTGGAGCTTCACAGGTAGGCTGCCCTGGGTTCAACGCCCGGCACCTGCAGCCCTACGGGCACAAGCCAGAGTCAGCTGTGGGCCGTCCCGAGCCCGGACAGAGGAGGGGCATCCAGCAGAACAACATTCATCTAACCTTGGGACAAGGTGAGCCGCTGTGGCCACGCCCACCGGGACCAGCCCAAAGGAGGGCCAGTCTGTCTTGTTGCCAGGTTTGGCTGAAAATCATGTCCACCATCTCTCCATCCATTTCATGGTGAACAGGGATGGAAACCAGTCGACCCTACAGTCAGCCCCCCCGCCCCCCTTGCCCTGGAACCCCGACTGAAAAGGTAAGCCTGCCTCTACACTGGTGGTGCATTCAAGAGCACCAGGAAGAACAAGCACTCCCTACCAGAGGATGTATCCAATGCCAAAGCAGCACACCGCTGCCAGACCCCATTGCCTGCTGGGATAGCGGTGGTGGGTGGTCCGCATCTCGATGATGATGAAGGGAAGGACTGTGGTGTGCTGAGAGAAAAGAGAGACATGTGTTAGCATCAGGTTAGCATCTGACCATGTGACCACAGCGGCTGTCCTGAACGGTTGCAACTGTCTCTTAAAGCTGCAGGTGAGATTGTATGAGACGGCTCACCTGTGACATCATCACACACCAGTGGCGCGCTCTAATGTGACATCATCACACACACCAGTGGTGCCCCCAGTGGGCTTAAATCCACTACTCAGATTAATAACACTCAGAATAATAACTACTCACCATGCAGTGGTTGGGTTAGGGTTAGGGTCAAGAACATGGACTCATCATGCCGTGTTTGGGTTAGGGTCAGGAACATGGACTCATCATGCTGTGTTTGGGTTAGGGTCAGGAACATGGACTCACCATGGTTGGGTTAGGGTTAGGGTCAGGAACATGGACTCATCATGGTTGGGTTAGGGTTAGGGTCAGGAACATGGACTCATCATGCCGTGTTTGGGTTAGGGTCAGGAACATGGACTCATCATGCCGTGTTTGGGTTAGGGTCAGGAACATGGACTCACCATGGTTGGGTTAGGGTTAGGGTCAGGAACATGGACTCACCATGGTTGGGTTAGGGTTAGGGTCAGGAACATGGACTCACCATGCTGTGGTTGGGTTAGGGTTAGGGTCAGGAACATGGACTCACCATGGTTGGGTTAGGGTTAGGGTCAGGAACATGGACTCATCATGCAGTGGTTGGGTTAGGGTTAGGAACATGGACTCAGGAACATGGACTCACCATGCCGTGGTTAAGCCACTGGGGGATGAAGTTGTCCAGTAGTTTGGGGTAAACCAGCTCCCGGTCATACAGGTAGAGGGTCCAGAAGGTGAACACCACGAACTGGAGACAGGAGAAGCAGACAGACAGCAAACGTCATCCCTACAGATCAACACGGACACGGGTTACCGTTCATCAGGTCTACTGGACCTCAGGTTCTGGTGCTGACGCTGCAGCTGAACTGCGCTAGCAGGCTAAAAGGTTCAGTTTAGAAATGTTGGCGTGTTTAACCTGAGTGATTAGCATGCTAATGTTAATGTTATGCTAATGTTAAATGTGGGTGACTGATCAACCCCCTAACCTGACCCTAACCCCGACCTTAACGCCCCTGGGGCGGCAATAAATCAGTCCACTAAGTCTTGGACTGGAAACCAGAAGTTACCAGTTTGAGACCCGAGTCAGACAAAAACCCTTGGAGTGTGAGCTGGCAGGAGGAGGTGTCAGTTCACCTCCCGAGCACTGCCCAGGCACCCCTGAGCAAGGCGCCATCCCCTCATAAACTGCTCATTGGGCACACCCTGAAGTCACTGACTGCTCCCCACCTCCCATCAACTGCCCCCCCCCACCCGGGTTAGGGTCCTATCTTTTTTGGCAGATAATAACTAGGGGTTATCAGGACATACAGTTTAGTGTGGATGCTCAGGTTAGCAGCAGCTAGCTCCTCCACCTGTTAGAGTCATGCGAGTTGATCACATGGTGGCTCAGTGTGTGTTGGTGTGCTTCCATCTCCTCACCGCTCCAACAGGAAAAGCCAGCACCGCCATCATCCAGTCCCTCAGACCAATCAACTTTCTCAGCTGCCTCTCCTGCTCCCGGCTGTCCCCCCCTTTGGTCAACAGGCTGGACAAGTCGATCAGGACGCACAGGCCAAAAAACATGGCCTGGATCACCTGCAGGGGAAAACCAGAGGGTTCAGGCACCACGGCAGAATGGAACCTATACCCACTGCGGGGGACCGCAGCCTCCACATGGGGGCCCTAGGCCCTGGAGCCAATGTTTAGATGCAGGCAGGAAAACGCTAGCTGTCCGTTACACGTGTGACCACTGCACTATGTGTAGTTTTACCACCGTTAACCACTGATAACTGCTGCTAACTGCAGTTAACCGCAGTTAACCACTGATAACTGCTGCTAACCGCAGCTAACCGCCATTGAACACTGATAAACGCCATTAACCGCTAACACCCACAATCGCTGTTAAACACTGACAACCGCTGCTACCTGCAGCTACCTGCCGTTAACCACTTATAACAGTTCATGAGGACCCGGGACTGTGTCTAACGTGGTTATCTGCAGCACGGGGGCATACAAGGAACAGTCCTGGCCCCGTTCCTCTTCACCCTCTACACTGCAGACTCATACAGGTCAGGGTGGGTCAAGGTAGGTCAGGGTGGGTCAGGGTGAACATCACCGGGAGTGGCAGCACTGACGCCTCAAAGCCACCACCATCATCCCGAAGAAGTCGCCCAAATCTGGCTTCAATGACTACCGCCCGGTTGCACTCACTCCCATCCTCATGAAGTGCTTCGAGCGGCTAGTCATGCATCACATCAAGTCTGCCCTCCCTTCAACTCTGGACCCTTTTCAGTTTGCTTACTGGTCCAACCGCTCCACCGATGATGCCATCTCCACGTCCCTACATTGAATCCTCACCCACCTGGAGACCAAAGACTCGTACACCAGAATGCTGTTCATCGACTTCAGCTCAGCATTCAACACAATCATCCCCCAGCAGCTCATCCATAAACTGGACCAGCTCGGACTCAACACCTCCATATGCAACTGGCTGCTGGACATCCTGACAGGGAGACCACAGGCAGTTCGAGTTGGTAACAACACCTCCAGCACCATCATGCTGAACACGTGCTAACCCATGACTGCACACCAACTTCCAGCTCCAACCTCTTCATCAAGTTTGCAGACGACACGACTGTGGTGGGTCTCATCAACAACGATGAGACAGCCTACAGGAATGAGGTGGGCCTCCTGGCTATGTGGTGCAAGGACAACAATCTCCATCTGAATGGGGAGAAGACGAAGGAGATTGTTGTGGACTTCAGGAGAACACACACCCAGCACGCTCCACTAACCATCAACGGTGCTGCAGTGGAAAGGGTCAGCAGCACCAAGTTCCTGGGTGTGCACATCTCCGAGGACCTGTCCTGGGACCGCTACACCGCATCGCTGGCCAAAAAAGCCCAACAGCGCCTCTACTTCCTTCCTCTTGGGGGGGTGGCTGGGGTCGGGCCGTTAGTTCCACTTTCTGTTCTGGAGCCACCGTTTGGGGGCTCTTCACCGCCGGTACACAAACACGATGAGCTCAGCCTCGGAACCGGATAACGGGGGTGTTCGTTCAGCATTCACCCGCACGAGCGTCGCTTTGATGCTAAAGAACTAGCTCCTCAGCTAACAGACATTAGCTCAGGAGCTAACAGAGGATAGCTCCTGGCTAACAGACGCTAGCTCCGGGCTAATAGACGATAGCTCCGGGCTAACAGACGCTAGCTCCGGGCTAACAGACGATAGCTCCGGGCTAATAGACGATAGCTCCGGGCTAACAGACGCTAGCTCCGGGCTAACAGACGCTAGCTGCGGGCTAACAAACGCTAGCTGCGGGCTAACAAACGCTAGCTGCAGGCTAACACGCTAGCTCCGGACTTACCAGGTCGATGAAGGTGAGGAACTTCCAGCTGCCCCCGTAGGTCTGGTGGGCCGGCATGTCCAGAGCCTTGTAGTGGCAGATGATGGAGAAGTAGGACAGCAGGATGGCCACCCGCAGCACCTGCGAGGGGATCAGCGCCATGGTGGACCCGGTGACCGACTGGACCCGGTGACCGACTGGACCCGTCTGTCGGCCGCTCCTCTCACGGTTCCACCTGCCTGAACCTCCGGCTGCGAACAGACCGCCTCTTTGCGCTGCTGCTTCCGCGTTATAATGACGTCAGGGGGAGGGGCAAGAGTCTGTGACAGGACTGACAATACTGTCTGTCTGTCTGTCTGTCTGTCTGTCTAATCTTACAAGTAAACGTAGATGTTGTAGCAATATTAACTTTATACAATATACAGTACTGTATGTATGTCTGTCTATGTGTCTATAGGGACAGACAGACAGACAGACACACAGACAGACAGACAGAGAGACAGACACAGACAGACAGATAGACAGACAGACAGACAGACAGACGCAGATAGACAGAGAGACAGACAGATAGAAGCAGACAGACAGATAGACAGACAGATAGACGCAGATAGACAGAGAGACAGACAGAGACATACAGAGAAACAGACAGAGAAACAGACAGACAGACAGACTGACAGACAGAGACATACAGAGAAACAGACAGAGAAACAGACAGACACACAGACAGACAGACAGATAGAAGCAGACAGACAGATAGACAGACAGATAGACGCAGACAGACAGATAGACAGAGAGACAGACAGAGAAACAGACACACAGACTGACAGAGAGACAGACAGACAGAGACATACAGAGAAACAGACAGAGAAACAGACAGACAGACAGAGACACAGACAGACAGACAGATAATGTTTCCGTGTCACTCCTGAAGACTTTAAACTCTAAATCCCAACAGTAACATAACAAAGAGAAAATGTTGGAATGCAGACCAGATGATGGTTCATGTTGTTGTCCTCCACCAACCAATGACGTGGGAAACGTCAGAATGGGTTTTGATCACATGACCACGTCCTGCTGGACATGTGGTCTGGTTTAGGAACCGTTCCCATGATGACGGAACCCGTTCCCCCAGTTTAACGGGGAGCAGAGAACCTTCTGTGGGGACTGAACTCCACAGTCCTGCTGGAGACCAGTCAGACCAGTGGGGTGATGACCCACTGACGGCAGCATGTGGCGCTGTTCAACAGCCCAATGTGCAATCTGTCACCTCTGAGACACGAGATGTGTGTGTACGTATGTGTGCATGTATATGTGTGTGTGTGTGTGTGTGTGTGTGTGTGTGTGTGTGTGTGTGTGTGTGTGTGTGTGTGTGTCCGGTTCCTGCCACTGTGGGAAACAGGTGTGTGAGTGAGGGTGTGTGCAGGACGCCTGATGTCACTGGTGACCACAGCTGACCGTTCCAGTCCCCAACATGAACTGAGTCCAGGTGTGACAGATAAGGGATCAACACCCCCCGCCCCCCTACGTTTCTTACATCTCTACCTCTGCTGAATGAATTTTCTCCTAGGGGGTGTAGAGGCTAAACCCAGCTTTAATCCACTGAGGTGTTCCCCCACACTGACACGAATGACGCGCTGATGTCTCCAATACAGATCAGCCAGCTGATTAAAATAGTCTCCTCAGCTAAACCATCCTCCTGTCTGTTAGATCCAATTCCAACTAAACTCATCAAAGAAGCCCTACCTTTACTTAGCAACCACTTCCTTAATATAATTAACATGTCATTATCTACTGGATATGTACCACAGTCCTTTAAAGTAGCTGTAATCAAGCCCCTTCTCACAAAACCTAACCTGGACCCTACTGTTCTAAATAATGATCGACCCATCTCAAATCTCCCGTTTTTATCTAAGATCTTGGAGAAAATAGTCGCTAATCAGTTATGTGATTTCCTTAAATCCAACAGTTTATTTGAGAATTTCCAGTCAGGTTTCAGGAAACATCATAGTACGGAAACAGCACTTGTCAAGGTTAGCGATGACCTCCTAACCGCTTCAGACAGAGGACTTGTTTCTATACTGGTTCTCTTAGACCTTAGTGTGGCGTTTGACACAATTGACCACAATATTCTTCTGGCACGACTGGACCAAACAATTGGTATTAAGGGATCAGCACTGATGTGGTTTAAGTCCTATTTAACTGACCGTTCCCAATTTGTTCACGTTAATAACGACTCCTTCCAGTCCACTACAGTTAGCTATGGAGTTCCTCAAGGCTCGGTTCTTGGTCCAATACTTTATTATCTTGTACATGCTTCCTCTGGGTAATTTGATAAGGAAACACTCCATCAACTTCCATTGTTATGCCGATGATACGCAATTATATCTCTCGATTAAACCTGATGAGGTCAATCAGTTGTGCAAATTACAGGCATGTATCAAGGGGATTAGAGATTGGATGACCAATAACTTTTTGCATCTAAATTCTGGTAAAACTGAGGTCGTTGTGCTCGGCCCAAAAACCGTCAGGGATGTAGTGCCCAGTGATGTAATAGCCTTGGATGGCATCACATTTGAGGCCAAAACCACCGCATTAAGCAGGTTTCTAGAACGGCCTTTTTCCACCTCAGAAACATTGTTAAAATCAGGCATATTTTAAAACGGAGTGATGCAGAGAAATTAATCCACGCTGTCATCACTTCCAGACTAGAGTACTGTAACGCACTTTTTTCAGGCTGTCCCAAAAAGTCGCTGAAGACTCTTCAACTAATTCAGAATGCTGCCGCCTGTGTTCTGACCAGGACCAGAGACCAGCTTCTGACCAGGATCAGTACCAGAGTCCAGGTTCTGACCAGGACCAGTACCAGAGACCAGGACCAGTACCAGAGACCATATTTCTCCTGTGTTGCTTCTCTGCACTGGCTTCCTGTGAAAGCTAGGATAAATTTTAAAATACTCCTCCTCACTTACAAAGCCCTTCATGGCCAGGCACCGACCTATTTGAAGGAACTTTTAGTTCCTTATAATCCATCGATAGCATTACGCTCTCAACATACTGGCCTACTGGTGGTTCCTAGAATATACAAAAGTAGGACGGGGGCTAGAGCCTTTAGCTATCAAGCCCCTCTATTGTGGAACCACCTCCCTCCCTCAGTTAACGAGGCAGGCACCCTCTCACTAGTTAAGACTAGACTTAAAACATTTCTTTTTCAAAAATTTTACAATTAAGGCAACTTCGGCTACTGTTTTTTTCTTATAGACCTACACTGCTGGAGACTCAACATCCAGACTCACTGAGCTCCTCTCTCCTCCTCCTCTCTGACCATCTCTGTTACTCCTCCTCCTCTCCAACCTCACTCTCCAAGTCTCTATTCACACCTTTACTGAGTCAACTTCTTCCCTGGAGTCTCTGTTCTCTATGTCCTCACAGGCTTTCTCAGGTTCACCCCTCATCCACCCATCCACTATGGACCTGCTCCTCCCATCCCACCAGTATCACCCCAGCCGATGGTTATTAATCTAACCATCGGCTGGGGTCCTGCTTCCTTTCTTCCTTCTTCCACCATACAGTCATCCATGCAGCTGTAATTGTGCCTTGAATTTACCAACTACATGACAGTGAACATGTATGAAGACAACAACCCAGCAGTCGGTGAACACAGCCTGACTTTGTGGTCGCCAATTCAGCGTCTGCATCAAATGGTCTACCTATAACCATAAAGACACTGACTCTATCTGGTCTGTCTGACTCTCTCTGTCTCTCTTTCTCTGACCCTGTCCTTATCTTCCTTTTATTTCTTTTCCACCCAACCGGTCAAGGCGGATGGCCGCCCGAAAGAGTCTGGGTCCTGCTTGGAGTTTCTTCCTCAATAAGGGAGTTTTTCCCTGCCACTGTTGCTTATGCTCTGGAGGGTTCAATTGGGTTTCTCTGTCTGTTAAAGTGCTTTGAAATATCTGTTGATGTGATGAAGTGCTTCATAAATAAAACTTGATTGATTGATGTCATTTCCTGCTCATCAAAAGTCAGACAGGCCCCTTCATGTTTGATGTCTGTTTGATTTCATTAAGTTTCTCAGTTAATCCACCAATAGTTAACATCAACTAGCAAGACATTCAGAATTCAACATTAGTGTCAGTTAATGCTTCCAGGCAGAAACCTGACCCCAAAACATTGGTTCCTACATCATTTAGTTCCTACAGGAGGACAACATTGGTTCCTACATCATTTAGTTCCTACAGGAGGACAACATTGGTTCCTACATCATTTAGTTCCTACAGGAGGACAACATTGGTTCCTACATCATTTAGTTCCTACAGGAGGACAACATTGGTTCCTACATCATTTAGTTCCTACAGGAGGACAACATTGGTTCCTACATCATTTAGTTCCTACAGGAGGACAACATTGGTTCCTACATCATTCAGTTCCTACAGGAGGACAACATTGGTTCCTACATCATTTAGTTCCTACAGGAGGACAACATTGGTTCCTACATCATTTAGTTCCTACAGGAGGACAACATTGGTTCCTACATCATTTAGTTCCTACAGGAGGACAACATTGGTTCCTACATCATTCAGTTCCTACAGGACAACATTGGTTCCTACATCATTCAGTTCCTACAGGACAACATTGGTTCCTACATCATTCAGTTCCTACAGGACAACATTGGTTCCTACATGGTTATTCAGAACGCCTTCACCCCCGTCCACCCCCTGGCTAGTCCGATTAAAACGGTGATCATATCGAACACACCGCCGTACCTGAGCGGTTGAGCTCCTGGAGAAGGAGCTGTCGTGGTCGTCTCCTGGGTCCTATCAACATGTTCCTGGTCGGCAGCAGCACTCAGGCACGTTACAGAGCCGGTATTTGCAGCTACTGAGGTGGCGTCCGGCGTTGCGCCCTGGGTTCCGAGGCCGTGGCCTTTTGGGTTTCCGACTACATTACTCCCTGGGGCACCGACCACCAACCCGGAACCGCAGAATAACACGAAGGGTACAGGTGACAGAAAGAAAAAACACTAACACAAGAATGAATAAAGCCAAGAAAACTGCTAAAGAAACACCTGAGACACCTCCCGATACGTCAGTCTGAAAGAGACCATAACAGAAAAATATGATTCGCAAAAGATTAAAAACACACAAAGGGTTCGAGAGCAAAGGTAGAAAAATGTTTTCCTGACCTCAACATGTTTCTGGATGACGTCAGCTTTTATATGAAAAGTAAAACAAGAAGTGGTGAGAGAGTTTTAATAGACCGAGAGTTTTATAGATTGATAAAACTAAGGAAAAAAGTAAAAGACATGATAAAAGACGGATAATTGTTTAGTTTTTTTCTTCTAGATTTTGTCTGTTTTTTTTTTGTTTGATAAATGTTAAAGGTAAGATGTTTCTTTGTCCAGAAAACATACAGCACTATTGAAAATCTTCTTTACGTGAATCTCTTTTGGATTTTGTGTCAACAAGATTATTTTGTAATCTTGTTGACACAAGATTACAAAATAAACGTGATGTTAAAAATCAAAAAGCTCTCTCT
>JABVMC010000048.1:115000-122706 GCA_013358685.1 Antennarius maculatus | reverse complement strand
TGGTTCTGGGTTAGATTCAGGTCTGGTTCTGGATTAGATTCAGGTTTGATTCTGGATTATATTCAGGTCTGGTTCTGGATTATATTCAGGTCTGGTTCTGGGTTAGATTCAGGTGTGGTTCTGGATTAGATTCAGGTTTGATTCTGGATTAGATTCACGTCTGGTCCTGGATTATATTCAGGTCTGGTTCTGGGTTAGATTCAGGTCTGGTTCTGGATTAGATTCAGGTCTAGTTCTGGGTTAGATTCAGGTCTGGTTCTGGATTAGATTCAGGTTTGATTCTGGATTAGATTCAGGTCTGGCCCTGGATTATATTCAGGTCTGGTTCTGGATTAGATTCACGTCTGGTCCTGGATTATATTCAGGTCTGGTTCTGGTTTAGATTCAGGGCTGGTTCTGGATTAGATTCAGGTCTGGTTCTGGATTATATTCAGGTCTGGTTCTGGATTATATTCAGGTCTGGTCCTGGATTATATTCAGGTCTGGTTCTGGGTTAGATTCAGGTCTGGTTCTGGATTAGATTCAGGTTTGATTCTGGATTAGATTCAGGTCTGGTTCTGGATTATATTCAAGTCTGGTTCTGGGTTAGATTCAGGTTTGATTCTGGATTATATTCAGGTCTGGTTCTGGGTTAGATTCAGGCCTGGTTCTGGATTAGATTCAGGTTTGATTCTGGATTAGATTCAGGTCTGGTTCTGGGTTAGATTCAGGCCTGGTTCTGGATTAGATTCAGGTTTGATTCTGGATTAGATTCAGGTCTGGTCCTGGATTATATTCAGGTCTGGTTCTGGGTTAGATTCAGGTCTGGTTCTGGATTAGATTCAGGTCTGGTTCTGGATTAGATTCAGGTTTGTTTCTGGATTAGATTCAGGTCTGGTTCTGGATTAGATTCAGGTCTGGTTCTGGATTAGATTCAGGTTTGATTCTGGATTAGATTCAGGTCTGGTTCTGGATTAGATTCAGGTTTGATTCTGGATTAGATTCAGGTCTGGTTCTGGATTAGATTCAGGTCTGGTTCTGGATTAGATTCAGGTTTGATTCTGGATTAGATTCAGGTCTGGTACTGGATTATATTCAGGTCTGGTTCTGGATTAGATTCAGGTTTGATTCTGGATTAGATTCAGGTCTGGTTCTGGATTAGATTCAGGTCTGATTCTGGATTAGATTCAGGTCTGGTTCTGGATTATATTCAGGTCTGGTTCTGGATTAGATTCAGGTTTGATTCTGGATTAGATTCAGGTCTGGTTCTGGATTATATTCAAGTCTGGTTCTGGATTAGATTCAGGTATGATTCTGGATTATATTCAGGTCTGGTTCTGGTTTAGATTCAGGCCTGGTTCTGGATTAGATTCAGGTTTGATTCTGGATTAGATTCACGTCTGGTCCTGGATTATATTCAGGTCTGGTTCTGGGTTAGATTCAGGTCTGGTTCTGGATTAGATTCAGGTCTGGTTCTGGATTAGATTCAGGTTTGTTTCTGGATTAGATTCAGGTCTGGTTCTGGATTAGATTCAGGTCTGGTTCTGGATTAGATTCAGGTTTGATTCTGGATTAGATTCAGGTCTGGTTCTGGATTAGATTCAGGTTTGATTCTGGATTAGATTCAGGTCTGGTTCTGGATTAGATTCAGGTCTGGTTCTGGATTAGATTCAGGTTTGATTCTGGATTAGATTCAGGTCTGGCCCTGGATTATATTCAGGTCTGGTTCTGGATTAGATTCACGTCTGGTCCTGGATTATATTCAGGTCTGGTTCTGGGTTAGATTCAGGGCTGGTTCTGGATTAGATTCAGGTCTGGTCCTGGATTATATTCAGGTCTGGTTCTGGATTATATTCAGGTCTGGTCCTGGATTATATTCAGGTCTGGTTCTGGGTTAGATTCAGGTCTGGTTCTGGATTAGATTCAGGTTTGATTCTGGATTAGATTCAGGTCTGGTTCTGGATTATATTCAGGTCTGGTTCTGGGTTAGATTCAGGTTTGTTTCTGGTTTATATTCAGGTCTGGTTCTGTTTTATATTCAGGTCTGGTTCTGGATTAGATTCAGGTTTGTTTCTGGATTAGATTCAGGTCTGGTTCTGGGTTAGATTCAGGCCTGGTTCTGGATTAGATTCAGGTTTGATTCTGGATTAGATTCACGTCTGGTCCTGGATTATATTCAGGTCTGGTTCTGGGTTAGATTCAGGTCTGGTTCTGGATTAGATTCAGGTCTGGTTCTGGATTAGATTCAGGTCTGATTCTGGATTAGATTCAGGTCTGGTTCTGGATTAGATTCAGGTCTGGTTCTGGATTAGATTCAGGTTTGATTCTGGATTAGATTCAGGTCTGGTTCTGGATTAGATTCAGGTATGATTCTGGATTAGATTCAGGTCTGGTTCTGGATTAGATTCAGGTCTGGTTCTGGATTAGATTCAGGTCTGTTTCTGGATTATATTCAGGTCTGGTTCTGGATTAGATTCAGGTCTGGTTCTGGATTAGATTCAGGTATGATTCTGGATTAGATTCAGGTCTGGTTCTGGATTAGATTCAGGTTTGATTCTGGATTATATTCAGGTCTGGTTCTGGATTAGATTCAGGTCTGGTTCTGGATTAGATTCAGGTTTGATTCTGGATTAGATTCAGGTCTGGTTCTGGATTATATTCAAGTCTGGTTCTGGATTAGATTCAGGTTTGATTCTGGATTATATTCAGGTCTGGTTCTGGGTTAGATTCAGGCCTGGTTCTGGATTAGATTCAGGTATGATTCTGGATTAGATTCACGTCTGGTCCTGGATTATATTCAGGTCTGGTTCTGGGTTAGATTCAGGTCTGGTTCTGGATTAGATTCAGGTCTGGTTCTGGATTAGATTCAGGTTTGATTCTGGATTAGATTCAGGTCTGGTTCTGGATTAGATTCAGGTCTGGTTCTGGATTAGATTCAGGTTTGTTTCTGGATTAGATTCAGGTCTGGTTCTGGATTAGATTCAGGTTTGATTCTGGATTAGATTCAGGTCTGGTTCTGGATTAGATTCAGGTCTGGTTCTGGATTAGATTCAGGTTTGATTCTGGATTAGATTCAGGTCTGGTTCTGGATTAGGGAATGTAAATGGACCGATCGGAGTTTGACTGTTTTTACACATAAACACACAACAGATGATCAGCTGGTGATCAGCTGGAGGTCAGCTGGTGATCAGCTGACCTCCAGAGCCATTGTGTTGATCTGAAGACATGGCATAAAAGCGCTGACGGTCCAGACCTGCACCAGCCAGTCCATCTGGGCTAAAGGAGACAATGACCCCTGGGGGGTTCTGGGCATCTGGTGGACTCTGGTCTTGTCCCTCAGGAGGCTGGAATGAAGGAGGTCTCAGGATAATCTGATGGATTTAATCCAGCTGGAACAGCTGTGGGATTCATTCTGGGGTAACGGCTGGTAACTGGTCACGTCACCCAGAATTGACATCTTTAGACTGATAATCAATAAGAAAGAAAATCCAAACGCCCGGTAACTAATGGCCCGGTACCCGGTGGTGGGACCGCTGTTTTTACTTGTCTGAGTATTTTTAAATTCATTGAGTATTTTTGACAATTTATATGCATTTAGTTTGAGATTCTGTTTCATTCTGATTGGTTGTTGATTAGATTTCCAGGACAAATCAATACAACAGACGGTCCTTATGCCAAACGTGTAGAAGGGTGAAGAGTGTGTGTGTGTGTGTGTGTGTGTGTGTGTGTGTATGTGTGTGTGTGTGTGTCTATCAGCATCAGCATCCTGGATTTAATCTTATCTCTTCTTGGACAACGTCTAACCCTAACCCCTAACCCTAATCCTAATCCTAACCCTAACCCTAACCCTTACCCTAACCCTAAACCAAACTCTTAAACCTAATCCTAAACCTAGCCCTAATCCTAAATTTAACCCTAATCCTAACCCTGACCCAACCAGTGGCTGGACTGACCTGATGACATCAGGGTTGGATCCTGGGGTTCTGATAACAACCGTGCTGCTGACACACCAAACCTTCAGCGGGAAGAAATAACTTCCTAAAATTAGAAAACCCTCCGTCCACGTCTTTTGTTTTCATCCAGCAGCCGTCAGGAAACCAACAGAGAACAACAGCATCCAACAGGAGAGAGGCAGTCATCACGGTTACCATAGAGACACAATAGACTGGAGGAGCTCATATCAGTGTCTGTTCTCTGATTGGCTACATCAGCTCAGGAAATGAACTGAAACACACACACACACACACACACACACACACACACACACACACACACACACACACAGAACAGATGCTGCTTTAGTTGAACCTGCACTGTGTTGATTGTGTGTGTGTGTGTGTGTGTGTGTGTGTGTGTGTGTGTGTGTGTGTGTGTGTGTGTGTGTGTGTGTCTCTTTGTGTGTGAGAGAGAGAGATAACCGAGTGCCAGAATTTGAATAGCATTGTGGGTTGCGATGGTTGCCGAGACAACAGCACCTGGTTCCTGGTTCTAACAAGTCCACTGGTGTCATTCAAATTACATGTAAATTACTAGTGTGTGTGTGTGTGCGTGTGCGTGTGTGTGTGTGCGCGCGTGTGTGCGTGCGTGCGTGCGTGCGTGTGTGTGTGTGTGTGTGTGTGTGTGTGTGTGTGTGTGTTTATGAACACATCAAACATTAGAATTCTGTGTTCATTACAGGAAAGTTATGGTTCTGTTGTTAGCAGTTGCCTGACAATTGTAGTTGTAGTTTAGTATCAGGTGTAGTTAAGTTACAGGTGTAGTTTAATTACAGGTGTAGTTTAGTTACAGGTGTAGTTTAGTATCAGGTGTAGTTTAGCATCAGGTGTAGTTTAGTATCAGGTGTAGTTTAGTATCAGGTGTAGTTTAGTATCAGGTGTAGTTTAATTACAGGTGTAGTTTAGTATCAGGTGTAGTTTAGTTACAGGTGTAGTTTAGTTACAGGTCTAGTTTAGTATCAGATCTAGTTTAGTTACAGGTGTAGTTTAGTATCAGGTGTAGTTTAGTATCAGGTGTAGTTTAGTATCAGGTGTAGTTTAGTTACAGGTGTAGTTTAGTATCAGGTTTAGTTTAGTATCAGGTGTAGTTTAGTTACAGATGTAGTTTAGTATCAGATTTAGTTTAGTTACAGGTGTAGTTTAGTTACAGGTGTAGTTTAGTATCAGGTGTAGTTTAGTTACAGGTGTAGTTTAGTATCAGGTGTAGTTTAGTATCAGATCTAGTTTAGTTACAGGTGTAGTTTAGTATCAGGTGTAGTTTAGTATCAGGTGTAGTTTAGTTACAGGTGTAGTTTAGTATCAGGTGTAGTTTAGTTACAGATGTAGTTTAGTTACAGGTGTACTTTAGTATCAGGTGTAGTTTAGTTACAGGTGTAGTTTAGTATCAGGTGTAGTTTAGTTACAGGTGTAGTTTAGTATCAGGTGTAGTTTAGTATCAGGTGTAGTTTAGTATCAGGTCTAGTTTAGTATCAGGTCTAGTTTAGTATCAGATCTAGTTTAGTTACAGGTGTAGTTTAGTATCAGGTGTAGTTTAGTATCAGATCTAGTTTAGTTACAGGTGTAGTTTAGTTACAGGTGTAGTTTAGTATCAGGTGTAGTTTAGTATCAGGTGTAGTTTAGTTACAGGTGTTTAGTTACAGATGTAGTTTAGTATCAGGTGTAGTTTAGTTACAGGTGTAGTTTAGTATCAGGTGTAGTTTAGTATCAGGTGTAGTTTAGTTACAGGTGTAGTTTAGTTACAGGTGTAGTTTAGTTACAGGTGTAGTTTAGTATCAGGTGTAGTTTAGTATCAGGTGTAGTTTAGTATCAGGTGTAGTTTAGTATCAGGTGTAGTTTAGTTACAGGTGTAGTTTAGTCATAGGTGTAGTTTAGTTACAGGTGTAGTTTAGTATCAGGTGTAGTTTAGTATCAGGTGTAGTTTAGTTACAGGTGTAGTTTAGTCATAGGTGTAGTTTAGTTACAGGTGTAGTTTAGTATCAGGTGTAGTTTAGTATCAGGTGTAGTTTAGTTACAGGTGTAGTTTAGTCATAGGTGTAGTTTAGCTACAGGTGTAGTTTAGCATCAGGTGTAGTTTAGTATCAGGTGTAGTTTAGTATCAGGTGTAGTTTAGTTACAGGTGTAGTTTAGTATCAGATTTAGTTGAGTTACAGGTGTAGTTTAGTTAGAGGTGTATACATATTAATACCTTATTAATATATATTAATACAGTATTATATGTATTAATACTGTATTTATATTAATACATATTAACTAGCGTGAACCCTTGTAAATTCCATGATAAACAATAATATCAGACTTCATACCAAACATATAAAACAAATGTGTTGGTTTATAAACCAAACGCACCAACGTAGTCAAGCATCACCGCGGTGATGTAATGACTTTGCGTTGGCCAATCATGGCTGGCGCTGGGCGGGGCATTGTGAAGCCGTCGATGAACGCTAGCAGGCTAACTGGAGAAAGAAAGCTAACTACTGGTGAGACTGGTAAAGGAGCTAACGCTAAAGGAAAAGGCTCCTGTCCAAAGAGCAGGTGTTAAAGAAATGTTAGAGAAGTGATGGTTCTGTTAGTGACTACATGAACACAACTGTATGGAGTTACTAAAGAGCGTTTCTGTCAGCCCCCCAGGAGCATTGTGGGTACTACATGGATTGTCCCATTCCAAACAGAAACCCTAGCTGGACAGACTGTTGGTGCTAGCAGCTAGTTTCACTCACTAATGGTTGTTTAGTGTGGTTCTGCTGTTTGGACTCTCTGCTCACTAACATGAACATTGTGAACAGTTCTGACTCTAGATGATGGGACCTGGAGTCCATGTGTAGTTAGTGAGGGGCAGATGAAGCCCCATGAAGCATTGAAGCTTTTCATCCCAATCGGGATATTAATACTGTATTAAAACCCTTAAAGCCCGTGATCAGATCACATGATGTTTTTAAACCATTCTTAACAAAGAAAGTCTGTCATGTGAATTGTTGTGCGCATGTTTAGGTGACAGTATAGATGTGAAACTGTCTTCCGGTTTTTGTTTGGAGCTGATTGACCTGGAAAACCATAGATATGATCGTTTACATCTAAGACAAGCGGTTCACACGGCTCCTTATTGTCAGAAACCGCGTTTCTGCCCATGTAGTCGCCATCGTACAAGCAGTGATGCATATATTCACGTGCATCTTGTCATGTGACGCAAACGTCTATATGACGCAAACGTCTATATGACGCAAACGTCTATATGACGCAAACGTCTATATGACGCAAACGACGATTTACGCATTTTTATGTGCGAATCGTGCGCAGTCTTATTTTGAAAAACTCCTTTGAAGAGTGGCACAAATGACACAAACTGTATATAATTATGTTAGAAGCCTATGTCAAACTTTGAGTTCAAAATCAATTCCATCAGCATGTTTGTGGTTTTTATCTGCAATAACATAACATTTTTCCATTTTTCGAATTTGACTGTGTGTCTATTTTGCCCCAATATGTCAATATAGTAAGTTATAGGGAAATGAAAACTATCTGTTCATATAGCTGAAGATGTGCTGAAGATAACCATACCAAACGTGGGTATGTTAAATCATTTTAATGTACATAGAGACAAATATCAAAAGTACCATAAAATGGCCAAAATAGCTCAAGGCTTTAAGGGTTAATATGTATTAATACTGCATGTATTAATACATATTAATACAGTATTAATACATATTAATACATACAGTATTAATACAATCAGTA
>JABVMC010000048.1:102500-110000 GCA_013358685.1 Antennarius maculatus | reverse complement strand
GGGAGTGGCTAACCTGGTGGGATGGATGTAGGGGAGTGGCTAACCTGGTGGGATGGATGTAGGGGAGTGGCTAACCTGGTGGGATGGATATAGGGGATTGGCTAACCTGGTAGGATGGATCTAGGGGAGTGGCTAACCTGGTGGGATGGATGTAGGGGAGTGGCTAACCTGGTGGGATGGATGTAGGGGAGTGGCTAACCTGGTAGGATGGATGTAGGGGAGTGGCTAACCTGGTAGGATGGATCTAGGGGAGTGGCTAACCTGGTGGGATGGATATAGGGGAGTGGCTAACCTGGTTGGATGGATGTAGGGGAGTGGCTAACCTGGTGGGACGGATAAGGGGAGTGGCTAACCTGGAAGGATGGATGTAGGGGAGTGGCTAACCTGGAAGGATGGATCTAGGGGAGTGGCTAACCTGGTAGGATGGATCTAGGGGAGTGGCTAACCTGGTGGGATGGATATAGGGGAGTGGCTAACCTGGTGGGATGGATATAGGGGATTGGCTAACCTGGTAGGATGGATCTAGGGGAGTGGCTAACCTGGTGGGATGGATGTAGGGGAGTGGCTAACCTGGTGGGATGGATGTAGGGGAGTGGCTAACCTGGTAGGATGGATGTAGGGGAGTGGCTAACCTGGTAGGATGGATGTAGGGGAGTGGCTAACCTGGTGGGATGGATGTAGGGGAGTGGCTAACCTGGTAGGATGGATCTAGGGGAGTGGCTAACCTGGTGGGATGGATGTAGGGGAGTGGCTAACCTGGTGGGATGGATGTAGGGGAGTGGCTAACCTGGTGGGACGGATAAGGGGAGTGGCTAACCTGGAAGGATGGATGTAGGATGAATCCACATACGTCTTTGACGTTGGGTTGGGCATGTCCATGGTGACTGAAGGCGTGTCCCTGCCGTTAGCGGCGGACTGGGCGGGGCACCTTGCAGCCGGACCATTAGGTCCTCCCTGCACCTTGAACACCTTCTGAAGACGACTTGGTGTCGTCCTGACAGCAGGGGTGCATTTCAGCACCGGAGTCACTCCTTGCCTACTGAGCGTCAAACCCTAATCCCTAACCCTACCCCTAACTACCCCTAACCCCTAACCCTACCCCTAACTAACCCTAACCCTAACCCCTAACCCTACCCCTAACTAACCCTAACCCTACCCCTAACTAACCCTAACCCTACCCCTAACTAACCCTAACCCCTAACTACCCCTAACCCCTAACCCTACCCCTAACTAACCCTAACCCTAACCCCTAACTACCCCTAACCCCTAACCCTACCCCTAACTAACCCTAACCCCTAACCCTACCCCTAACTAACCCTAACCCTAACCCCTAACTACCCCTAATCCCTAACCCTACCCCTAACTACCCCTAACCCCTAACCCTACCCCTAACTAACCCTAACCCCTAACTACCCCTAACCCCTAACCCTACCCCTAACTAACCCTAACCCTACCCCTAACTAACCCTAACCCTAACCCCTAACTACCCCTAACCCCTAACCCTACGCCTAACTACCCCTAACCCCTAACTACCCCTAAACCCTAACCCTACCCCTAACTACCCCTAACCTTACCCCTAATTACCCTTAACCCTACCCCTAACCCCTAACCCTACCCCTAACTACCCCTAACCCCTAACCCTACCCCTAACCCCTAACTACCCCTAACCCTACCCCTAACTACCCCTAGCCCCTAACTACCCCTAACCCTACCCCCAACCCCTAACTACTCCTAACCCCACCCTAACCCCTAACTACCCCGAACCCTACCCCTAACTACCCCTAACCCTAACTACCCCAACCCCTACCCCGACTACCTCTAACCCCTAACCCTACCCCTACCCCCTAACTACCTCTAATCCCTAACCCTACCCCTAACCTCTAACCCCTATCCCCTCACTACCTCTAACCACTAACCCTAACCCTAACCTCTAACTACCTCTAACCCCTAACCCTAACCCTACCCCTTATCCTAACCCTAACCCCTAACCTAACCCCTAACTAACCGTAACCCTAACCCTACCCCCAATCCTAACCCTACCCTAACCAAACCCTTAACCCCTAACCCCAACCAGAGGTGACATCACGCAGACAGACAGTTCTTCGGTTCTCCACACTGAAGCTTGGGACGTCCAAGTGTCTTAAAACATTTTTCCATTCAGAAATTCTCAGACAGTGAGGTGTGCTGCTCTGACAGGCAGTGTGTGTGTGTGTGTGTGTGTGTGTGTGTGTGTGTGTGTGTGTGTGTGTGTGTGTGTGTGTGCGCGCGCGTGTGTGTGTGTGTGTGTGTGTGTGTGTGTGTGTCGCCCCAGAGTTGTGTGAGGAGTTCATGTTTGAAGTCAGTTCTCTGCAGGACATGATGAAGACATTCTGAGACGATGTCCATCAGTCCACAGGAACAACCTGCTGCCTTTACATCCCATAATATCATCAAGTTTATCACTAATTTACCCAAACCAAATACAGAGCATTCACAAACACACACACACTGTCCTCACAAGCTGTAGCAGTCAGCTAGCATTTGGCTAAGTAGTTAGCTCTGCTTTGGTCTGTGTTTATGTAGCCCCACACACACACACACACACACACACACACACACACACACACACACACACACACACCTTTAGTGACGTCCTGTCGGTAATCATCACCACTGATTTCTGTTTGCAAACAGTTTTTCTCTACAAATCCTCACGACGTTCACCGACGGTCTCCATTCCATCAGCTGATTGATCATGTGTTCACACCACGACTCACCTTCAGCCGACTGACAAGCAGCTCAGCACAGAAACGTTCAGTTCTATCATGACAACAGGAGAGAAACAAGAGCGTAAGAACAGTTCTAGACTACGGTCTAGATTACGGTCTAGACTACGGTCTAGACTACTGTCTAGAGCCAATGGAAGCGAGCGTCTGGCGTATGGAAAAACCATCTGGAGGGGGGGTGTTGACGGAGAGCTCAGAGGCCCGCCCCTTTAAACGAAGTGTCTGAACCGGAAGTGATTTGATCAATATTCAATCAAAGATATTGAGGACCACGGATCAGTTTGGGAGAGACGTTTCAAACACGTCTGGTAGACGAACGACAAGAATTAAAAAGTAGAATATGAGACCTTCAGGGCGGCGCGGTGGCCAGTGGGTGGCGCTGTCGCCACACATCAAGGTGGGTCCAGGTTTGAGTCCCGCTCTGTGTGGAGTTTACATGTTCTCCCCATG
This sequence comes from Antennarius maculatus, assembly GCA_013358685.1. Classification (NCBI taxonomy): domain Eukaryota; kingdom Metazoa; phylum Chordata; class Actinopteri; order Lophiiformes; family Antennariidae; genus Antennarius; species Antennarius maculatus. Next base: position 106,785 of record JABVMC010000048.1, on the reverse strand, counting down.
TCTGGGGGGGTTCTCTCCGGGTTCTCTGGCTTCCTCCCCCCTCCAGAAACATGTGCTTCGGGTTCATTGGCCGGTCCCACGTTGCCCGTAGGAGTGTGTGTGTGCGTGTTTGTGTGTGTGTGTGTGTGTGTGTGTGTGTGTGTGTGTGTGTGTGTGTGGCTCCGCGGTGCACTGGTGTTGTGCCCAGAGTATCCCCCACCTCACGCCCTATGCCAGCTGGGATAGGCTCCAGCTCCCTGTGACCCACTACAGCGGATACAGCGGAGGAAAATGGATGGATGGATGGATGACTGGATGGATGGATGGATGGATGACTGGATGGATGGATGGATGGATGACTGGATGGATGGATGGATGGATGAGACCCTTAAGGATGAAAAGTTTTACAGATGTTTCACAAAAAAAACCCAAACAACAGTACCAACACTTCCAGAAAATCCATCCATCCATCATCCATTCAGCCATCCATCCATCTGTCCATCCATCCATGCATTCATCCATGCATCCATCCATCCATGCATCCATCCATCCATCCATCCATTCATCCATCCATTTTCCTCCGCTGTATCCGCTGTAGTGGGTCACAGGGAGCTGGAGCCTATCCCAGCTGGCTTAGGGCGTGAGGTGGGGGATACTCTGGGCACAACACCAGTGCACCGCGGAGCCACACACACACACACACACACACACACACACACACACACTCCTACGGGCAACGTGGGACCGGCCAATGAACCCGAAGCACATGTTTCTGGAGGGGGGAGGAAGCCAGAGAACCCGGAGAGAACCCCCCCAGACATGGGGAGAACATGTAAACTCCACACAGAGCGGGAGAAATCCACTTGGGTTTCCTAGGTAACAGAAGGACAGGTGGCTGATCACCTTGGGTTTCCTAGGTAACAAAAGGACAGGTGGCCTATCACCTTGGGTTTCCTAGGTGACAGAAGGACAGGTGGCCTATCACCTTGGGTTTCCTAGGTAACAAAAGGACAGGTGGCCTATCACCTTGGGTTTCCTAGGTGACAGAAGGACAGGTGGCCTATCACCTTGGGTTTCTTAGGTAACAAAAGGACAGGTGGCCTATCACCTTGGGTTTCCTAGGTAACAGAAGGACAGGTGGCCTATCACCTAGGATTTCCTAGGTGACAGAAGGACAGGTGGCCTATCACCTTGGGTTTCCTAGGTAACAAAAGGACAGGTGGCCTATCACCTTGGGTTTCCTAGGTAACAGAAGGACAGGTGGCCTATCACCTTGGGTTTCCTAGGTGACAGAAGGACAGGTGGCCTATCACCTTGGGTTTCCTAGGTGACAGAAGGACAGGGGGCCTATCACCTTGGGTTTCCTAGGTGACAGAAGGACAGGTGGCCTATCACCTTGGGTTTCCTAGGTGACAGAAGGACAGGTGGCCTATCACCTTGGGTTTCCTAGGTGACAGAAGGACAGGTGGCCTATCACCTTGCTGTCCAATAGGACCACATGATCAGCACTGCAGGTAGAATCCCTCTCACCTGGTGTGCCAGGACCACACTAACAGTCACCTGGCAACCAGAGGCTCAGGATGGGGGGAGGAGAGGAGAGGGGAGGAGACTCAGGCAGAGACATGTGGGGGAGGAAGACAGACGTTAGAAAGAAGGGCTGGAGGGACGTGAAAGAAAGAGGAGCATGAATGATGGGGGAATGGGGTAAACAGGATGAGGTAACACTGTGCTGTCTGCCCCCCTACAACAGACCCTAAGAGGCCCTCAGGGGCCAGGGGCCGAGCTAACACCGTTCTTATGCAGATGACATCTTACTATACAGAAGACCTGCACCAGTCAAACACTGTTATAAGTTCTCATCTGTTCTCATCTGTTCTCCTCTCATCTGTTCTCCTCTCATCTGTTCTCATCTGTTCTCCTCTCACCTGTTCTCCTCTGTTCTCCTCTCATCTGTTCTCATCTGTTCTCCTCTCATCTGTTCTCCTCTCATCTGTTCTCCTCTCATCTGTTCTCATCTGTTCTCATCTGTTCTCCTCTCACCTGTTCTCCTCTCATCTGTTCTCATCTGTTCTCCTCTCATCTGTTCTCATCTGTTCTCCTCTCATCTGTTCTCCTCTCATCTGTTCTCCTCTCATCTGTTCTCATCTGTTCTCCTCTCATCTGTTCTCCTCTCATCTGTTCTCATCTGTTCTCCTCTCATCTGTTCTCATCTGTTCTCATCTGTTCTCCTCTCATCTGTTCTCCTCTCATCTGTTCTCCTCTCATCTGTTCTCCTCTCACCTGTTCTCCTCTCATCTGTTCTCATCTGTTCTCCTCTCATCTGTTCTCCTCTCATCTGTTCTCCTCTCATCTGTTCTCCTCTCATCTGTTCTCATCTGTTCTCCTCTCATCTGTTCTCCTCTCATCTGTTCTCCTCTCATCTGTTCTCATCTGTTCTCATCTGTTCTCCTCTCATCTGTTCTCCTCTCATCTGTTCTCATCTGTTCTCCTCTCATCTGTTCTCCCCTCATCTGTTCTCTCATCTGTTCTCCTCTCATCTGTTCTCCTCTCATCTGTTCTCCTCTCATCTGTTCTCCTCTCATCTGTTCTCATCTGTTCTCTCATCTGTTGTCCTCTCATCTGTTCTCCTCTCATCTGTTCTCCTCTCATCTGTTCTCATCTGTTCTCTTCTCATCTGTTCTCCTCTCATCTGTTCTCATCTGTTCTCTCATCTGTTCTCCTCTCATCTGTTCTCCTCTCATCTGTTCTCCTCTCATCTGTTCTCCTCTCATCTGTTCTCATCTGTTCTCCTCTCATCTGTTCTCCTCTCATCTGTTCTCCTCTCATCTGTTCTCTCATCTGTTCTCCTCTCATCTGTTCTCCTCTCATCTGTTCTCCTCTCATCTGTTCTCATCTGTTCTCTCATCTGTTCTCCTCTCATCTGTTCTCCTCTCATCTGTTCTCATCTGTTCTCCTCTCATCTGTTCTCCTCTCATCTGTTCTCATCTGTTCTCCTCTCATCTGTTCTTCTGTTCCTTCGTTCTCGTTTGATGCGAAAAGAGGAGCAGAAACATTTTTATAGATGAAAATGCAAAAAGGACTGGAGACTAGAGAGTTAACTTCTCTAGAAATTTCTGCCTCCTTTTCTTCCCAGAGGTGCAATGTGTGTGTGTGTGTGTGTGTGTGTGTGTGTGTTTCAGAGGTTGGAATGTGGAGGCTCGTAAGTCACCTCTGATTTTCCACTCCCGCTGGGACACATCCCATTATCAGTTTTATATGAAACTAGGAAATTCCTCTGTGGTCTGTGTGTGTGTGTGTGTATGTGTGTGTGTGTGTGTGTGTCCATAATGACCAGTTTAACAGTGGAATATAAACAGGACTTTTTCCGTCCCCTTTCCTGCTACAGGTCGACGATTCTGATCCAGAGTCAGTGCAGACATGTCCTTTGTGCTGATTGGCTGTTTTCTGACTGGTTTACATCTAAAGGGTTAACTGTTGTTGTGGATTCTGGTTTCAATGAAGGCTGGAGGTGTTTAGACTAGTGGGACGGATGCTGCTGATTAGTGATGGGTAGGTACCTCGACCAATCAGCTTGCATTTTCACACGGATCAGTTGATCCAGTTAGATCAGTTAGATCGGTTAAATCAGTTAAATCAGTTAGATCAGTCAGATCAGTCAGATCAGTCAGATCAGTTAAATCAGTTAGATCAGTTAAATCAGTTAGATCAGTTAAATCAGTTAAATCAGTTAGTTCTTCAGCAGGAATGAAAACTGAAAAAAGTTCCATTAAACCTGTTCCTGTGAACCTATGGTTCCACGTTGGTGTCTGATGGTGGTTCCACGTTGGTGTCTGATGGTGGTTCCACGTTGGTGTCTGATGGTGGTTCCACGTTGGTGTCTGATGGTGGTTCCACGTTGGTGTCTGATGGTGGTTCCACGTTGGTGTCTGATGGTGGTTCCACGTTGGTGTCTGATGGTGGTTCCACGTTGGTGTCTGATGGTGGTTCCACGTTGGTGTCTGATGGTGGTTCCACGTTGGTGTCTGATGGTGGTTCCACGTTGGTGTCTGATGGTGGTTCCACGTTGGTGTCTGATGGTGGTTCCACGTTGGTGTCTGATGGTGGTTCCACGTTGGTGTCTGATGGTGGTTCCATGATGGTGTCTGATGGTTGTTCCATGTTGCTGAATCAGGTTGCTCGTGTTGGGCTGCTGTGATTTCCCAGACTGCAGCATGTTTTCCAGATGTTGTGGATTTGGTCCAGCTGGTGACCTTGTTGTCGTCTTTCTCATTCTTTCCACACTTGACTACAGAAGAACTGACTGGAG
>JABVMC010000048.1:70000-95000 GCA_013358685.1 Antennarius maculatus | reverse complement strand
TGGGCGTGTGCAGGTGGGTGTGTACAGGTGTGTGTGTGTATAGGTGTGTGTGTGTGTGTGTGTGTGTGTGTGTGTGTGTGTGTATAGGTGTGTGCAGGTGGGCGTGTGCAGGTGGGTGTGTACAGGTGTGTGTGTATAGGTGTGTGTGTGTGTGTGTGTGTGTGTATAGGTGTGTGCAGGTGGGCGTGTACAGGTGTGTGTGTAAAGTATCTGAGTCCAACAAATTTTGTTGACCAATTAAAAGCCTGTTTTCAATGATGTCATCGGTTTTGTTGGTCATGTGACAGACGAGATTCAACCTGGAGGTCAGGGAGCCGCTGGCGCAACGGGTCAGATTAGCAAAAGCAGAGAGTAGCATCCACACACACACACACATACATTCTGCCGCACCTCCTACACACACGGGTTTAGACAGCCAATCACTGCTGAGTCATGGCTTCTACAAACTGCACCAGCTTCTGCTCTTCTGATTGGTCCGTGTGACATTTAGTCATCTGTCACATGACCAGCAGATCCAATAGAAACGCTTTAAGCTGCTGATGAGGAAGTGGAACACCACCCACACCGGAATATTCCTCATGACAGAACAGCTGATTCTGTAGCGCACATGCTAGCATTAGCCCCATTGGTCAACCTGCTGTAATGACTATGTGTGTGTTGTGTGTGTGTGTGTCTGTGTGTGTGTGTGTGTGTGTGTGTGCAGTTCCTGCAGCTCTTCCTGTTCAAACCCAGCAGACGTGTTATTAGAACACGTTTCAGACGGTTTCAAGAGGAAACGCAGCCTGACATGAGCGTGAAGCTCCAACGTTCTGTTCACACGTTTGTGGTGAACAAAGAGGTTTAAATGTCAAAGTTCTCTTGTCCCAGTCCTCACTAGATCATGTGACTCACAGGGTCGCTGTTCTACTAATGTGTCCCAGATTGTATCCTTGTTTCCTCATCTCTCTCCTGTTGTTGTGTCCTAGATTGTATCCTTGTTTCCTCATCTCTTTCCTGTTGTGGCCTAGTTTGTGACACAAGGTTGATCTGAACACAGAACCCTCAGAAACTCCATGATGAACAGTTGCTGAAGAAAAGACCTTCAGAACTTCCTGTGTTTGAAGGTTGTTTGATATCTTCAGCAGTCAGGTGATGATGGTGAAGTCAGGCAGTGATGAAGTCAGGCAGTGGTGAAGTCAGGTGATGATGGTGAAGTCAGGCAGTGGTGAAGTCAGGTGATGATGGTGAAGTCAGGCAGTGATGAAGTCAGGCAGTGGTGAAGTCAGGTGATGATGGTGAAGTCAGGCAGTGGTGAAGTCAGGTGATGATGGTGAAGTCAGGCAGTGATGAAGTCAGGCAGTGGTGAAGTCAGGTGATGACGGTGAAGTCAGGCAGTGATGAAGTCAGGCAGTGGTGAAGTCAGGTGATGATGGTGAAGTCAGGTGATGATGGTAAAGTCTGAGCGCTGCTCCATCATGTTAGTTCTGTGGTTCAGTGTTGTCGATGTACTAATTAAGTTTTCCGTAAACACGCCACACACACCCTTAGCTGTTCAATACCAGCTACCATTAGCATGAAAGCTACCAATGGCGTGAGGCATGAAAGGTAGTTGTAAAGTCAAGGACTGAGTGGTGAATGTTTGTACCTGAGCACTTCTCTACCCGTTCTCCACGCGAGTAAAACGTACAACTGTTGTCTTTTCCTTTTTGTGTAAGTTTTTCAATGTTTTTAGGTTGCTTGAACCTGACAGTGAACACAAGACATCGTCATCTGTGTGTGTGTGTGTGTGTGTGTGTGTGTGTGTGTGTGTGTGTGTGTGTGTGTGTGTGCGTGTGTGTAGGCCCCAGACCGACCCGCTCACCAACACTCACTATTCAGAGAGGATCAACCCCCCCCCATGTGGGCCTAGAGGAAGACCAAAGAGGAGGTTTATGGATGTAGTGAAAGAGGACATGAAGGTAGTTGGTGTGAGAGAAGAGGATGCAGAAGACAGGGTTAGATGGAGGACACTGATTGGCTGTGGAGACCCCTGAAGGGAAAAGCCCAAAGGAGAGGAAGAAGAAGAAGAAGAGGTGTGAATGTGTGTGTTGTAATCAGATACATGTGTAATCAACAACGAACACGCCACCTCAGCAGACTCCTGGATGCACACACACACACACACACACACACACACACACACACTGAACCACATCCACACCTGATGGGTGTGTGTGTGTAACATGAAACAACGGAAACACACTCGACTGCAGCGTTTGCAGGGCACGCTGGCGGCTGTTGGTGTGGGGGGGTGAAGTAGGGTGAAGCGTGGAGGAAGACGTGTTGGAGCGACGGCTGCTCCTCCACCCGACCTTCACACACGCCTACATCCATGACGACACGCCGCCGTCACCTCCACCGCTCTATTGATAAACTTTTGTGTTTTAGGAACAGTGTGGGTCTGCTGTGCATCGGTGACTCAGGGAGTGAAGCAGGAAGGGGGGGGTCGTTCCTGACAGCAGTGAGGCGCGTTGGTCTCCATGTGAACCATGGCTGTGCACCGTTTAACGGGTGGTGTTCACTTCTGTCTGCTGCAGGTCAGCCCTGAAGCTCCAGAGAGGATCCACACCCCCATCAGAGAGGATCAAGCCCCCATCAGAGAGGATCCACACCCCCATCAGAGAGGATCAACCCCCCATCACAGAGTATCCACACCCCCATCAGAAAGGATCAACTCCCCCATCAGAGAGGATCCACACCCCCAAGCAGAGAGGATCAACCCCCCCATCGGAGCGGATACACACACCCCCACCAGAGAGGATCAACCCCCCCCATCAGAGAGGATCCACACACCCCCATCAGGAGCAGTCAGTAGTCATTCACAAATGACAGGAGACTGATGAATGAGGACCCCTCCCCGCTGGACGGTACTCTCTACGGCCCCTGATGCTACGGCTATCATGCTTAGCAGATTTGGGACCTTGTAGCCCTCCATAACACACCCCCTCATTCCCCACCCCCACCCTACCCTGAACCCCCCCCCCCAGCGAGGGAACAGCTTTGCCATGATGGAGACTCGTGAGTCTGATTTGTCAGGAAACAAACACCCTAACAAGGACCCCGTGAAAGAGAAGACCCCCCTGCACAGGAAGTGGGCCTCAGAGCCATCCTCGGCCACCAGGCGGAGCACCTTCTCTGACCCCGAGTCCAAACATCGCGACAGTTTGCCATGTGGCACCACTGGAGCGTCGGCCCCCCAGCAGAAGTACGCATTTACAGGGAATCTGGGAAAGCTGCTATCTGGACCTTCTGCGGTGGGAGCCATAGGAGGAGGGTCTCAAGATCCCCAAGAGCCCTTTGTGCAGGGGTTTCCCAGAGGATACTCCTACCAGCGGGGGCAGCCGTACCCTCAGCACCCCCAGACGGAGCGCTTCCTCTCAGGAGCCAAACCTCAGCCGGGGGTGGAGGCCCACGCCTGGCCGTTTGCGGGCCAGTTGCCCTCAGATGACCTGTCCCCCCTTGGACACCCAGGACAGACCCAACCCCATGGGAGGTTTCCTCGTCAGAAGTCTCCAAGTCTCCCCGGTTCCTTCAGACAGTATCCCCAGCCGGGCCCTGAGCCGGCAGACGAGGGCTACGGCAGGAAGGACAAGCCCAAGAAGCCGGGTAAGTACATCTGCCACTACTGCGGCCGCGCCTGCGCCAAGCCCAGCGTGCTGAAGAAGCACATCCGCTCGCACACGGGGGAGCGGCCATACCCCTGCGTGCCCTGCGGCTTCTCCTTCAAAACCAAGAGCAACCTCTACAAGCATCGCAAGTCCCACGCTCACGCCATCAAGGCCGGGCTGGTTCCGTTTTCAGAGCTGGCCACGGCCCGCGGTGTTGACATGGACCAGGTGTCGCCTGCGGGGGAGGCCGAGGTCCACTCTGATGGAGACCAGAGCACTGACACTGACGAGGAAGGTTTGGAAGGCTCCATAATGCTGACGGACAAAGACAGTCCAATCCCACAGATCTCATTTGAAGCTGACAAGACTTCAGGTGACTACTGTCCTTCAAGCGATTATTAGAATTATCTTCAAAGGCTCATCAGTAACACACAAACGTTTAGTTTGATGGTCTCTTTCTGACCTTTGCTTAGCAAAACAAACTCACACTCATTAAAGCTACTTGGACAAATCCATCATGAAGCATGATGAAGCACGATATTACTATATTACTACATTACTATCATATTTTTATTTTTTCTTTGGTAAAGATCGATTGATCGATAGGTAGATTGATAGATCAGTAGATAGAAATTGTTGTTTAATAGCACCAAACACAGTAGAGACATACACAACTATCTGACACTCGTTCACTGCTGAAGTGTTTTTGTGCTCTGCTCTCCTTCATCATGCTTCTGTCGCCCCCTACAGGTGGTGTGGAACCGGCGTACGCAGACTTAGCTGAAGAGCTTCATGTGGGCTCCATGAAAGTGCCTGTCCTCATTATTCCCAAGCCTGGGGGAGTCCCACCCACTGGGATGGAGTGCGCCCCCTTTCAGGACATAAAGGGATCACACCACATGTTGGCATCACAAGCTGGTGGAAGAGCCCACTCCCTGGACGACTCCCCCACCATTAAACAGCGTTTGGCCTTGAGGCTGAATGATAAAAGAGGCCAGGACTCCGACTCCACCTTGGCCCAGTCTCTGAACCTACTTAGTCCTCATAGCAAAGGCAGCACAGACTCGGGCTACTTCTCACGCTCTGAGAGTGCTGAACAGCCAATCAGCCCTCCAAATACAAACGTCAAGACTTATGAAGAGATTATGTTTGGTCGAACTTGGTACTATCGACCCAACTCCAGACCTAGACAGTCTGTAAGCGTGGGCATTATTGGCTCGGACCCCAGAAGCCTTTCTCAGTTAGAGCAACCAGGTGCCATTGTGGACATGCAGAAGATGGCTGAGGATCATTTCTGCTCAAGAAGGGAAGTCGACCCCAAACAGAATCCAACAGGACCCTGTCAGAGCAGCACCGGGCTGCTGGAGCCTCCGTCAGATTCTGGACCTCTCATTAGAAGTAACTCCATGCCAACCTCCTCTCCATCCAACCTCAGTGTCCCACCAGGGATTCGAGGTAGTCACTCTTTTGATGAGATGATGACGTCAGATGATGTTTTTTACCCGCCCCGAAGGCTCAGAAGACAGGCTGCGTTTGAACATTCAGGGAATGAGGCCCATGCAGGTGAGGCAGAGGGCTGTGGACACATGCAGCATCACACATCCTCTTTGTGTCTGAAGATGGGTGAGCGCACCTCAGGAGTCCTGGAGCACGTCGCCTACAACCCATATGGTACTAAAGCTAGCTTGTCAGAAATAGCTACAAGGAAAAGGAGGAAAGAGAAGAGTGTTGGAGATGAAGAGGACAGTCCTGGGCAGGGCGACAGTAGCTGCAGCGGCTCCGTTGAGTTACCAGGGGACTATGAGTTCAGACAAGGGAGTCTTGACGGATCAAGAGGGACCCCAAAAGGCAAGGGCTCTCTCCACAGTCAATCGGACAGCTTTGATACCTGCACCAGCATGTGCTCCGAGGACACTGCCTTGTTTCCAGACTCTGAGGGCAGGAAAGCTGTTGGGAATGTCATATCTGTCATCCAGCACACCAACTCCCTCAGCCGCCCAAATTCCTTTGAGAAGTCTGATTCGTTTGAGCAGCCAGGATACCAGACCTGTGACAAACTTCCATCGGGTCAGTACTCTGAACAGTCTGACACAGAGGTCTTTGACGACGCCCTGAGTCCTGAATCCTCCCTACTGAGGACAGACAGCATGGAGCAGCAGCTTCAGAGTGACAGCGACCTGGCGTCTCTCTCATCTTCATCAGCCGCTGCTTCACCTGGACAGCTGTATCACATCCCCCACAAACTAGTCCGGCAACCCAACATCCAAGTTCCTGAGATCAGGGTGACGGAGGAGCCAGACAAACCAGAGAAAGACGCCGACACTCCAAGGCCCAAGGAACCAGAGAGGCAACAGCAGCATGTGGAGGAGTTCCAGCTGCCCCAGAGGAGCAACACACTCTCCCAAATGCCATCAGAAAAGCTCCCACCCAAAAAGAAGCGGCTGCGCCTGACGGACATGGAGCACTCGTCTGGGGAGTCCAGCTTCGAGTCAACCTGCACCAGCCTGTCTCGTAGCCCCAGTCAGGAGAGTAACCTGTCACACTCCTCGTCCTTCTCCATGTCCTTTGATAGAGATGAAGGCCTCAAGTCTGCCTCACCCACCAAACAGGTACCCCGCTGTAAACACCTCATTATTCATTTAATCATCATTCATGCATCTGTACTCCAGGGCCCGCCTTGAGGAACCCACCAACCCGGTGGGGCACAAGCCGCCACCAGCCTGACATCTCAAACATATCGTGAGCGTGAACGTCAGGGAGGCACCGACTGGAGTCATAGTTAGAATCCAGTTACTGAACGAGTCGGACTGAACGGGTTTTCCCACATTTCAGTGTGGAACTGGGTGTTAACACACAGCTGCTGCTGTAGTTGCTATGCTAATGCTAATGCAGTCGCAGTAGAAAACACTCGTAATGAGTCCATTCTGTACATCCTGTCCTTGTTCCTCTTTATCTTCTTCATTTCTATTCTTATTACTCTCGTCATTCTGAAGCAGGATGACTCGGCTTCCAGTGGTGGAGCGAAGCCGTCAGAGTTCCTCACGGTGCCTGGCAGCGGGCCCTCCAGTCACCTCCAGCAGAGGGAGATGAGGAGGTCTTCATCGGAGCAGGCCCCATGCACACTGCCCACAGAGCTGCCCGAAATGCGGAGCAAATCCTTTGACTATGGGAGCTTGTCATCTTCCAGACAAGGGGAGGTGTACTCCAGTGCCTCCGCAATGAAGGAACGCCGACGAGGATACCTCGTCCGACAGGTACCCAATCAGAATACCTCATCGACCCCCAGCGGGAAACGGGGTACCTTACAGGTGCGCCGTTTAAGAACAGAGGATTCAGAATAGGAGGAAGACCAAGAGTAAGAAGTAACTGAGAGTACCAATATTGGTAGTAATTATACAAATACATAAAAAATAAGCAGAAATACAAACACACCGTTTGTGATACATGTGATAAAAGTGCCCGACCCCACAGTGAGTTAATACGAGTCGTAGTTGATCAAACCTTAGAGCAGATTTTTTTGGTTTGCTTTTGAAAACCCAGCGTTTAGAAAAGGCATCTGGGGAAACTGGTGCCTCCACCCACTTCAGCTAACTTCAGCTAACTTGAACTCTGTTGAACATCCAGGCTTCACTGAGCGTTTATCCAGAGGCAACCACCCAGGAAGCAGGGCTGACCGATGTGACCATTAAGCAAGAGAGTCTGGACTACGGAGTCTGGCCTGGCCATGCAGGCCCCCCCAGCAGCGACCCAGGCTGCAGAACCAAGAGACCTGGCGCCTGGATTGGGGGTAAGTCTGACGTTACAACATGTTTCTGTTATGACACTGTAAAACAACATATGTGGGAGTGGTTCCATGTGTAGGAAAAATGTAATTTCACGTGTTCTATGCTCAGGTGCAGCGTGTCACCAACACGCCCAGCAGCCCCGCCTCCAGCAGAGCGCGAGTGAAGATAGCCTGCAGGACGAACCCACCTGTAGCAGGTAACGGCCTACTTTACCATAACCCACCTGAAGCAGGTAACGACCTACTTCACCCTACCCGAGCCCTTCAGCTTTGATGGAGACCTCATTCTATCAGGAAGGTTACCGCTGGTCCAACTCCACCGACTCTCCATCAGCACAGATTTTTATGTCCTTAGAGTTGCTGTTGGATTTGAAGACTTTTAGATGACCTTTATTTGTCCCAGTAGGGAAGTTTGTGAATTTGTTTTCAATTTTTGTCTCCAACAGATTCCAGAAGCATCACCTGCAGGCTCAGGGCTCGTCGTCAGAAGGAGACCACCTGGGTCACGAGATCCTCAGTCAGGAAGGTCTCCAGCAGCACCAGGGTAGTGGCTCCCTGCACTCCTTCCAGCAACAAGGTCTGTTCTGGAGTCCGGAGTCACCCAGAACGCCGCCCACCCTCCAGACCCAGCAACAAAAAGTCGCCCCCAGATCACCAGGCAACTTGCCAGGACACCCGCCACACAAACAGCAGCCGTCCTACGATGGAAAGCCAGACTTCTCTCAGCTGTACCCCTCCTCTTTCCCACCATGCACCTCTCCTCTAGCCCACCAACAATTCATCAAGCACCCCCTTCCCAGCTCTGCTAACGCCTCCAGGCTTCTGCAGCCGGTCCAGCCAGTGTTTGCAACCCAGGGTCTGGGCCCCAACACCTCCGTGCCCAATCTGCTGGTCCCTGTGCGGATCCAGACCGATGTTCCGTCGTTCGGGAGCGTCATGTACACCAGCGTTAGCCAGCTGCTAGCCGCCCCTGGCAGGGGTTCACCGGGGGCAGCCGCTCACGGGTCCTCCACCAGTGGTTTGGTGAGTATAAGCAAAGCACCTGAAGGGACTCGAACAGGCACGAGCAGGGCAGCCTTAAACCTGTCACACCTGTTGGGACAGACCGATGGTGCACTGCTCCATTCACACCGGAAGGTTACCAGTTCCAAGCCGGAGCACCAGCTGAACACGGGCATCCCGCTGTCCCTGACCTCAGGCACCATCTCCATCATGGACGCCTCGGGGTCCAGCCTTGGGGGCAGTAAGCGTGTCCTGTCCCCCGCTAGCTCTCTGGAGCTCTTCATCGAGACCAAGCAGCAGAAACGAGCCAAGGAGGAGAACATGTATGGGCAGATCTTGAAGGAGATGAGTGCCGTGGAGCTCAGTGGACCTGAGAGGAGCAGCAGGCCAGAGGTCAGAGGTCAGCCGGCCAGTCAGGAGAGTCAGGACTCTGCAGAGGATTCTGAAAGGATGGCCTCTTCTCCTCCACTACGTGACACCCCTGTTTCCAACAAGATAGTTGTTCCTGTCCGTTCTTCTGCCCCCCACCGCCCTGACGTACCCCGGGCTGAAAGCTTTACACCCCCTCTCCAGATCGTCACAGAAAGCTCCCCTGGTTCCAAACGCCAGGACTCCCCAGAAGAACTCCATGTTGATTCAGTCCCAGAGTCCAGTTCCAGCCCCCCATCCATGATGTCCTCCAGTGATGCAGAGGACACTGAGAACCCCCCCGGTAGTGTCCCGGTCAGCATGCTGGTCCAGAGCGCTATGGGCCCAGCGCTGCTGCTCACCGACATCCACCTTCTCCAGTTCCCCAGGCTGCGCACCTCCAGTAGGGTCAGCTGGTGCTTTCTGAACTACACCAAACCCAACAGCGCTGCCCTGCTGTCGCGCGGCTCCGTCTACAGCTCCTGGAGCGTCAGCTCCTACAACCCCAACCCCTTGAACCTCAGCACCAAGGCGGCCCTGGGCCTGCTCCGGTCTCGACAGAACACCTCCCACCTGATCTACACCCCCGCTGCGCTGGCCCCGCCTAGCTCGGGAAAGCTGGTGTCGTCTGGGGCGTGGAAGCTGAGGGCCACTCAGGTAATCCGGAACACCTTAGTAATCTATTACTGAGTACTTCTCTTCCTCACCTGCCTTCCCTCTGTGTAGCTGAAGCAGGAGCCGACGCCCACTGACGGGAAGAAAATGAAGGGCGTGGTTTTCTGGACCCGCCCCAAAGACGAGCAGACAGAGAAGGACGTCAAACAGGCCCCCAATGAACCGACACGTGTCAAGATCTTTGAAGGAGGGTAGGTCCAGCGCCGGCCTACGGTCCAGTCCTACGGTCCCACAGTCTGACCAAAGGTCCAGTCCTACAGTCCAGTCCTACGGTCCTACGGTCTGACCTACGGTCCTACGGTCCTGACCTCTGGGACAGTCTGCTGGGTCTGTAGCATCTAGCTCTGCCCACACTCAGCTAACATTTACTTGAGGGGGGTCAGTCTCCAGCGTCTCTAGCCTGCTACCTGGGGGATCGGTCTCCAGCGTCTCTAACCTGCTAACTGGGGGGTCGGTCTCCAGCATCTCTAGCCTTCAACTGGGGGGTCGGTCTCCAGCGTCTCTAGCCTGCCAACTGGGGGGTCGGTCTCCAGCGTCTCTAGCCTGCTAACTGGGGTGTCGGTCTCCAGCGTCTCTAGCCTGCAACTGGGGAGTCGGTCTCCAGTGTCTCTAACCTGCTACCTGGGGGGTCGGCCTCCACCGTCTCTAGCCTGCTACCTGGGGGGTCGGTCTCCAGTGTCTCTAACCTGCTAACTGGGGGGTCGGTCTCCAGCGTCTCTAGCCTGCTAACTGGGGGATCGGTCTCCAGCGTCTCTAACCTGCTACCTGGGGGGTCAGCCTCCAGCATATTTAACCTGCTAACTGGAGGGTCACGGTCTCCTTGTTGTCTTCCAGCTATAAGTCCAACGAGGACTACGTGTACGTGCGGGGGCGGGGCCGGGGGAAGTACCTGTGTGAGGAGTGTGGGATCCGCTGCAAGAAGCCCAGCATGCTGAAGAAACACATCCGCACACACACAGACGTGCGGCCCTATGTCTGCAGGTTCTGCAACTTCGCCTTCAAGACCAAAGGTCTGGAGAGCCCCACCCCTCGTCACATGACTGCTGGTGCAGTCAGCCCCCGCTCCAGACAAGTCCCTGTCATTCAATGTGTGTGTGTGTCTGGCAGGGAACCTGACGAAGCACATGAAGTCTAAGGCGCACATGAAGAAGTGTCTGGAGCTGGGGGTGTCCACGTCCTCGGTGGAGGATGAGGCCGACGAAGGAGGTAGGAGACGGGGGAAGGCCTGATGGCCCGCCACCAGGGGGCCGATGCCCCGCGCCTCACATCACACACACACACTGTTCACACACCTTGCTGTGCTACAAACATGCTGCTAGCGTTAGCCTGGAAACAGGAAGTCAGTCTGGATGGACGCCTCACAGACAGGAAGTAACTTCCTGGAAACAGGAAGTCAGGATTTAGCAGAGTCAGCAGTTCTCTCCCTCCTTCCTCTTCCTCCCCCCTCATCATCACCTGTGTGTCTTCCTGCCCCCAGATGAAGGCCAGCGGGGGGAGAAGACCTCCAGGACGATGGAGCACCAGTTCTCCGACGCCGACGACTCCGAGGGGGGGGAGGAGGACGGCGATGAGGTGGATGATGAAGACGATGAAGAGGAAGACTATGATGGCGACTGCACCCCCAACACCCGCTCTCGCTCTGCCAGCCCCAAGCCTTACGGCCCCCCCTCCCCGTCCCAGCCGGCATCTCAAGCCGGCGTCGGGCGGCCCCCCCTGTTCGGATACTTCACCACTGTTCCCAGTATCCAGGTGACGGGGCAGGCCCCGCCCACTCAGCCCCCTGGGGCAGAGCCCAATCAGCCCGGGGCACAGGTGCTGTACAGCCGGTTGATGGCTCCGCCCATGGAGGAAGACCTTTCTCCCTCCTCCTTCCGAATGTCCTCCCCCACCCACCCAGACTACGCTGGCTGCCCCTCCCCCATCTCCCCCTCGTCCTCCCCCTCAGCCCATCGGTACCTCTCCCCACATCACGACCTCCTTCCCCACTGTGGAGCCCTCCCAACCCGACGGGACATCTCCCCTTTGCGTCACATTTCCCCCAAGAGGGACCTTGGGGTGGCAGGGGGGTACAGGCGAGACCTGTCCCCCAGGAGGGGCCCCCTGTCTCTGCTGTCCCCCCTGTCTCGACCCACGTCTCCGGCAGGCAGGGACTACAAGCGTGAGCTCTCCCCACGGGGGCGCCACCGGGGGATGATCCGGCCCCTGTCCCCTCGGCTGGGGCCCCCCCAGCAGCACGGGTGAGTCCCTGGTTCAGGTGCTGTCTCCTGGACGCTCCCCAGGCCAGATCTTAATGAAGACACTTTCCTCCTTTCAGCTGCCAGCACAGCGGCTCGCGGGGCCTCAGGGGCCCCCCTCCTGGACCGGGGGCTCCGGCAGACCTGGAAGCTCTGGGATGTCACCTCGGCAACACGACGACAGTAAGCACCTGACATGTGACTGCACAGAGCTGTGGGGGGGCCAGCCAATCACAGCTGGAGGGCTCCACTGGGTACCTGAACCAGACCGTGACCCGGTTACCAATGGTCGTACTACAGGCGGCCAGTGGTTCTGGTGCTGGGGGGGCTTTGGTCATCTGCTGGTTCCTGCTCTGACTGGTTCCAGTACAACCAGTACAACCCCTGCTGTGGAGTCGGTTTCCAGTGAGGCATCTTTACTCGTTTTGTGTTTGCAGGCTCGTTGTCCAGGATCGCCCCCATCAGGATGGGACCAGACCCGTAGCCATAGCAACCAGTCCAGTCCGCCCCATCAAGTCCTCTTCAGCCACCTCCCTCTGCACTCCCAGCTCCAGGTAATGGGAACACCCACAACAGTGCTTATGGATCCTGTAGTTTACAGTAGTTTACAGAGTAGTTCCCGTAGTTTACAGTACTTTAAAGAGTAGTTCCTGTAGTTTACAGTGTAGATTACATAGTATTTCCTGTAGTTTACAGTAGATTTATGGAGTAGTTCCTGTAGTTTACAGTAGTTTACAGTAGTTCCTGTTTAGAGTAGTTCCTGTACTTCATAGTACTTTACAGAATCGTTACTGTAGTTTACAGAGTAGTTCCTGTAGTTTACAGAAGTTTCATGGAGTAGTTCCTGTAGTTTACAGTAATTTCATGGAGTAGTTCCTGTAGTTTACAGAGTACTTCCTTTAGTATAAAGCAGTTTAAAGAGTATTTCCTTTAGTTTACAGTAGTTTACAGATTAGTTCCTGTAGTTTTAGTAGTTTATGTAATAGTTCCCGTTGTTTATAGTAGTTTAGTAGTAGTTCCTGTAGTTCACGTAGTAGTTCCTGTAGTTTATTGTAGTTTACGTAGCAGTTTCTATTGTTTACAATAGTTTGCATTGTAGTTCCTGTAGGTTATGGTAGTTACGGAGTAGTTTCTGTAGTTTTAGTAGTTTACGTAGAAGTTCCTGTAGTTTATGGTAGTTTAGTCGTAGTTTAGTAGTATGGTAGTTTAGTAGTAATAAACTACAGGAACTATGTTGTAGTTCCTGTAGTTTATTGTAGTTTACGTAGCAGCTCCTGTAGTCGATGGCGTGTTGATGGTGGGTGGGTCTCCTTCCATCCACACACCTTCGGTCTGTGGTTCTATAGATGTCTAACTGACTGCTTGATTTGGGGGATTTCAGGTGCGTTCTCCATTCCCCATGATCCCCATTGGGGGGATCCAGATGGTACAGGCTGTCCCCACGTCCGCCGCCACCCCCCTGACCCAGCAGGTTGTGTCCTGCACCACAATGCAGAAGAGCACATTGGAGGACTCCACCACCAGGGAGACCACCTCCTTCAGCCAACGGGGAGTCCTGCACCAGAAATCATCTCAGCCGTCTGCGCAGAAGGAAAGCGGGTCGGGGTTGGAGCAGGAGGAGATCCAGACCTGCACCAGGGCCATCGCCTCCCTCTGCATCGACTCACAGGAGCTCACTGAGAGAGGAGAAGGACCTTCTTCCTCTTTCTGCTCCCCCTCCACACCAGACCCCCAACAACACACAGCACAGCATTCTCCAGCAGCCCCCCCATCACTCCCACCAGGTCCAGGTATTCAGCACTTTAGTGACCTCTCCTCCCCCCCTCCTCCCCCCACCCTCCCGGATTCTGAACCCCTCCAGCACTCAATGGCATCCAGACCTCAGAAGCTGCAGAACAACAATAAGGAGCAAAGCACAAGGAGGGGCAAAGACCTGCCTTAAGGCTGCAGGAGGAGGTCCCCCCAGCCCTTCGTCAGGTTCTACACGCACCGTAACCCTACACACATCAGGATCGGGTCAAGTTCTGAATCAGTCGGTGCCAAACTTCACTCTCACTCCAGCAGCCTGAAGAGCAGCTGTTAGTCTGAAAGGCCAGTTCCCTGTAGCAGCTCTAGCTAACCTCTGCTTGTCTGCAGCTAGCGCTGCAGCTAATGTTAGCTCCTCTAAACCAGCACTCGTTCATTCATGAAGAGTCAAACCCTCCAGGAATACTCTAAGGAGAAAACAACTTCTTATTTCTATCATGTCATTCACTGACTGGTGCCATCATTTGTTGTTTTCTCTGTTTGGATGACATTAGCCTAGCATTGTTGCTAGTGTTAGTCCACCCACATAGCCAGCCACTGAACTGCCACCCTCAGAGACCCGAGGCTGGAACCAGGAGTACAGGAAGTACTGCAGTATTCCTTCACAACATAGCAGACGGATGTGGCGCTGTTTCTTCTTCTCTGGATCAGTCAGACGAGGTGCTGCAGTGGCGTTCTGCTGACCTCTGCTGGTGGCCGCTGGTGATCCTGAGAAACAGTTGCTCAGCTGATTCCTACACATTTTACATTAATTTACTCCAGAGTAGATGAAGCAGTCGCTGAAGGTAATGGGGGTACTGGTGCTGGTTCAGAGTGAATGACACCCTCCCACACTGACGCTTATGAAGGCCAACAGACTACCAGGTACCTGAGCTGGGCTTTGTTCTGCGGCTGAAGGTCTTACCGGTACGTCACGACCACAACCGATATGTGTGCCTTTAATTTCAACTGTCTGTTGGTCTGATTCTGATGAAGCTCAATATAAATAGCTTTGTACGTTGCTCTGCCTCCCCCCGGCTGTGTTTGGACACCTTCTCTTAAGCGATGTGAAGTATGGATATGACTATTACGTACAGTTGCACTAAAACATATTTTTATATGAGTGAAATTTTAAAAAATGGCTTTTTTGTGTACAGCAGTGATTCTATAGTACTATTTATTATTATTGTTATCATGTTTCATAAATTGTACATTTTTTCTTAAATGTCGTGGATGCCTTTTTCTATGTAAAGCATGGGGTTTGTCTAGCTAACAGTAGGGGAGGACACTGTAAAATGGCTTTATATGTTACGTACATCTAAGTGATGCTCTGTACCTGGAGGTGCTATATGTATATATATATATACATATATATATATATGTATGTATGTATATATATTGACCCAGCATATAAAAACACAGTATATAGCCTCTGTATCTACACTCACCGTCAGGTGACATTCTCTTGAGGGTTGATGTGTTGCTTGTACATTTTCTCTGCTGCTCTGAGACTTTTTTTTACTTTCTTTGGTGGCATTATCATAAATATTATCTACAACTTTTCATGTATTTCCTTGGTGGATTAAAGCTGCCAGCAGCCTTGAACAGACCTGACCTGGTGTGAACCACACCCCCTCTGTCAGCCAGCGTCACCTCATCCTCAGCGGCTTCAAAGGCCACTTCCTGTTTCCACCATGTGACCCACGAACCACATCCTGTTTCTAACGCCCTTGACAAAGTAAATCAAATGACCACCATCACGTAAGATGGTGTTGTTACCAGCAGGTGGCGCTCACACATAGAGGCAGACAGAAGTCTTCAGGGCGGGGCTCTGAACAATGTGACTTCCTGTTCCAACTTCCTGTCATGTTGAGAAACACATTTGATGTGCTTCGTCCTGCTGGGTTGGGTGCTGGGCCCCACTATGGGTTTTAGGCTCTATCCCCCCACTGCTGGAACCCAGGTCAGACCCCGCCCCCTGGACTGAAGCCCTGCTGCCCCCCGGTGGTCGGACTCTTTCTTCATGCGTTGTGCTGGTTTGGGTTTTCACCCCCCCTCCACAATGCCGCTGTAGGGGGTTTCCCGTTAGGCTGAGGGCGTGTCCATCACCGAACATGGAAACGGCCCCGCCCATCACAGCCCGCCCTGTGAGGGGAATGCTCCCCAGTGAGAGCTGCCCCCCCATCTAAATGGTTAACGGGGACTCTCCGCCTCCTGCAGCGCCCGTGTTCCACTCGTGTTCCCACCAGTGTTCCCGCCTCCTCTCTGGTCGCTGACCAATATTTAGCCAGACCTCTGGTGGCCATGGGGCGTGCCGTTGCTAGGCAACACATTGCGGTCCAGGAGGAGCAGATGGAGGCTGTGGTGACGTCTCTGGAGCGTTTGTGTGTCCGTGTGTTCGACCAGTGGACAGTCACTTCTTCCTGTCGTTACCATGACTACCATCCATCCCTTCCCTTCTTCAAACGGTATCGAAGCACAAATTTAAGAATTGAAAAGGACAAAAACATCAATTTATTGAGGGTGAATGATGTGATGCTGAATGCAGCGGAATCACGAGGTTCTTGTTTTAAATAAAGTTGAACAGAATCGTTTTCTCGGCTCCGTGTTTGATTCAACACGCAAAGAACACGGGTTACAGACAATCAGGAACACCTCCCCTCACCCCCCATTGCCCCCCCCCTCCCCCACTACTGGAACCCAGTTCTCTGATGGAACTGTAAACCTCTAGCTGACAATGTTCCATCAGGAAAATAAATATAATGATCACATCCAGAGTAGACGGAATAAATACTGTAGTATCTGGAGTAGACGGAATAAATACTGTAGTATCTGGAGTAGACGGAATAAATACTGTAGTATCTGGAGTAGACGGAATAAATACTGTAGTATCTGGAGTAGACGGAATAAATACTGTAGTATCTGGAGTAGACGGAATAAATACTGTAGTATCTGGAGTAGACGGAATAAATACTGTAGTATCTGGAGTAGACGGAATAAATACTGTAGTATCTGGAGTAGACGGAATAAATACTGTAGTATCTGGAGTAGACGGAATAAATACTGTAGTATCTGGAGTAGACGGAATAAATACTGTAGTATCTGGAGTAGACGGAATAAATACTGTAGTATCTGGAGGAGACAGAATAAATACTGTAGTATCTGGAGTAGACGGAATAAATACTGTAGTATCTGGAGTACACGGAATAAATACTGTAGTATCTGGAGTACATGGAATAAATACTGTAGTATCTGGAGTACACGGAATAAATACTGTAGTATCTGGAGTAGACGGAATAAATACTATAGTATCTGGAGGAGACAGAATAAATACCGTAGTATCTGGAGGAGACAATAAATACCGTAATATCTGGAGTAGACAGAATAAATACCGTAGTATCTGGAGTAGACAGAATAAATACCGTAGTATCTGGAGTAGACAGAATAAATACCGTAGTATCTGGAGTAGACGGAATAAATACCGTAGTATCTGGAGTAGACGGAATAAATACCGTAGTATCTGGAGTAGACGGAATAAATACCGTAGTATCTGGAGTAGACAGAATAAATACCGTAGTATCTGGAGTAGACGGAATAAATACTGTAGTATCTGGAGTAGACGGAATAAATACTGTAGTATCTGGAGTAGACAGAATAAATACTGAAGTATATGGAGTAGACGGAATAAATACTGTAGTATCTGGAGTAGACGGAATAAATACTGTAGTATCTGGAGTAGACGGAATAAATACTGTAGTATCTGGAGTAGACGGAATAAATACTGTAGTATCTGGAGTACACGGAATAAATAATGTAGTATCTGGAGTAGACAGAATAAATACTGTAGTATCTGGAGGAGACAGAATAAATACTGCAGTATATGGAGTACACAAAATAAATACTGCAGTATCTGGAGTACACGGAATAAATACTGTAGTATCTGGAGTAGACGGAATAAATACTGTAGTATCTGGAGTAGACGGAATAAATACTGTAGTATCTAGAGTAGACAGAATAAATACTGTAGTATCTGGAGGAGACAGAATAAATACTGCAGTATATGGAGTAGACAGAATAAATACTGTAGTATCTGGAGTAGACGGAATAAATACTGTAGTATCTGGAGTAGACAGAATAAATACTGTAGTATCTAGAGTAGACAGAATAAATACTGTAGTATCTGGAGGAGACAGAATAAATACTGTAGTATCTGGAGGAGACAGAATAAATACTGTAGTATCTGGAGGAGACAGAATAAATACTGTAGTATATAGAGTACACAAAATAAATACTTTAGTATATGGAGTACACACAATAAATGCTACAGTATATAGAGTACACAAAATATATACTGTAGTATCTGGAGTAGACAGAATAAATACTGTAGTATCTGGAGGAGACAGAATAAATACTGCAGTATATGGAGTACACAAAATAAATACTGCAGTATATGGAGTAGACAGAATAAATACTGTAGTATCTGGAGTAGACGGAATAAATACTGTAGTATCTGGAGTAGACAGAATAAATACTGTAGTATCTAGAGTAGACAGAATAAATACTGTAGTATCTGGAGGAGACAGAATAAATACTCTAGTATCTGGAGTAGACAGAATAAATACTGTAGTATCTGGAGTAGACAGAATAAATACTGTAGTATCTGGAGGAGACAGAATAAATACTGTAGTATCTGGAGGAGACAGAATAAATACTGTAGTATCTGGAGTAGACAGAATAAATACTGTAGTATCTGGAGTAGACAGAATAAATACTGTAGTATCTGGAGGAGACAGAATAAATACTGTAGTATATAGAGTACACAAAATAAATACTTTAGTATATGGAGTACACACAATAAATGCTACAGTATATAGAGTACACAAAATATATACTGTAGTATCTGGAGTAGACGGAATAGATACTGTAGTAATCTGGAGTAGACAGAATAAATACTGTAGTATCTGGAGTAGACAGAATAAATACTGTAGTATCTGGAGTAGACAGAATAAATACTGTAGTATCTGGAGTAGACAGAATAAATACTGTAGTATCTGGAGTAGACGGAATAAATACTGTAGTATCTGGAGTAGACAGAATAAATACTGTAGTATCTAGAGTAGACAGAATAAATACTGTAGTATCTAGAGTAGACAGAATAAATACTGTAGTATCTGGAGGAGACAGAATAAATACTGTAGTATCTGGAGTAGACAGAATAAATACTGTAGTATCTGGAGTAGACAGAATAAATACTGTAGTATCTGGAGGAGACAGAATAAATACTGTAGTATCTGGAGGAGACAGAATAAATACTGTAGTATCTGGAGTAGACAGAATAAATACTGTAGTATCTGGAGGAGACAGAATAAATACTGTAGTATCTGGAGGAGACAGAATAAATACTGTAGTATATAGAGTACACAAAATAAATACTTTAGTATATGGAGTACACACAATAAATGCTACAGTATATAGAGTACACAAAATATATACTGTAGTATCTGGAGTAGACGGAATAGATACTGTAGTAATCTGGAGTAGACAGAATAAATACTGTAGTATCTGGAGTAGACAGAATAAATACTGTAGTATCTGGAGTAGACAGAATAAATACTGTAGTATCTGGAGTAGACGGAATATGGTGCAATATTGGTGCATATTGCACCATATTGCAATATGGTGCAGTACCAGTGCATTATGGTGCTTCTTCAAGTACAATATATGGAGCGCCTACACACTTGAGCTGCTGCGTTGTTGTTGTTGTTGTTGTTGTGTGAACTACATTCTGCTGTTCAGACACCTTGAACTTCTACTGTATATCTTACATCTTAACTTTTGTTTGTTCTCTTTCCCTATTTATCTTATATTTTTAACTTTTTGTTTTCTCTAGGTTTTCTTAACTTATTTATCTTGCTTTTTTTTAAAAAACTTTTTCAACTAGTTTCTCTTAACTTATTCATCTTATTTATTGACCAGGCTTACTGGGACCTCCAGAGACATATTTCATGCTGTCAACTGTGGAAACGTGTGTCAGTATGACAGATAAAGACTCTGATTCTCTCTGAGTAGATACTGTAGTAATCTGGAGTAGACAGAATACTGTATTATCTGGAGTAGATGGAATACTGTAGTAATCTGGAGTAGACAGACACTGGTCTATTCCGGTTTAGGTGTACCTTTGTTGCTCTTCACACGTCTGGGTTGTCGTCAGCGTCACTCGTCTCGTCATCTTTGATCCATGGTGATCAAGGGAGTTATTTTGGTCCTGATGTTACTTTCATCCCTCGCTAGAGGGCGGAGCCAAGAGCTTCAGTCACCAGCGTGGGGTGTCTAACCTGAGGGCATGTCACTGGTGGGATTCAGTGTGAACAGAGGTCGGAGGTCATTGGAGCGTCACACATGACGTCATGAAAACCAGCAGCAGATACACAGCATCTATGAGGTCATATGATATCACCCAATGAAGATAACTTACCGGTGACATCATCACCCCCCAGCTCACACGTCTCCACACTCTCCATCTGACTCATCTTCATGTTCCTCCTGTTGACTCCAGCAGCGCTAGTGTTAACAGCTCCATGATAGGACACTCATGCTAACAGCTTTGGTCGTACACAGCTGGGGCCAACATGCTAACAGCTTAGTTAGCTAGCAATAGAATGAGCAGACAGGCCTTTGAGAGGAACATGAGGTCACTTCCTCCTTCGTCTACCTGACTTCCTCCTCATGGTTTACCTCTATCTCTATCGCCCACTACTGACAGCAGGAAACCTGTCACCCCCCTACTGACAGCAGGAAGCCTATCGCCCCCTACTGACAGCAGGAAACCTTTCACCCCCCTACTGACAGCAGGAAACCTGTCACCCCCCTACTGACAGCAGGAAGCCTATCGCCCCCTACTGACAGCAGGAAACCTGTCACCCCCCTACTGACAGCAGGAAACCTATCGCCCCCTACTGACAGCAGGAAACCTATCGCCCCCTACTGACAGCAGGAAGCCTATCGCCCCCTACTGACAGCAGGAAACCTGTCCCCCCCCTACTGACAGCAGGAAGCCTATCGCCCCCTACTGACAGCAGGAAACCTATCGCCCCCTACTGACAGCAGGAAACCTGTCACCCCCCTACTGACAGCAGGAAACCTGTCACCCCCTACTGACAGCAGGAAACCTGTCACCCCCCTACTGACAGCAGGAAACCTATCGCCCCCTACTGACAGCAGGAAACCTATCGCCCCCTACTGACAGCAGGAAGCCTATCGCCCCCTACTGACAGCAGGAAACCTATCGCCCCCTACTGACAGCAGGAAACCTGTCACCCCCCTACTGACAGCAGGAAACCTATCGCCCCCTACTGACAGCAGGAAACCTATCGCCCCCTACTGACAGCAGGAAGCCTATCGCCCCCTACTGACAGCAGGAAACCTATCGCCCCCTACTGACAGCAGGAAACCTATCGCCCCCTACTGACAGCAGGAAACCTATCGCCCCCTACTGACAGCAGGAAACCTATCGCCCCCTACTGACAGCAGGAAACCTGTCACCCCCCTACTGACAGCAGGAAACCTATCGCCCCCTACTGACAGCAGGAAGCCTATCGCCCCCTACTGACAGCAGGAAACCTATCGCCCCCTACTGACAGCAGGAAACCTGTCACCCCCCCTACTGACAGCAGGAAACCTATCGCCCCCGACTGACAGCAGGAAACCTGTCACCCCCTACTGACAGCAGGAAACCTGTCACCCCCCCTACTGACAGCAGGAAACCTATCGCCCCCTACTGACAGCAGGAAACCTATCGCCCCCTACTGACAGCAGGAAACCTATCGCCCCCTACTGACAGCAGGAAACCTATCGCCCCCTACTGACAGCAGGAAACCTATCGCCCCCCTACTGACAGCAGGAAACCTATCGCCCCCTACTGACAGCAGGAAACCTATCGCCCCCTACTGACAGCAGGAAACCTATCGCCCCCTACTGACAGCAGGAAACCTATCGCCCCCTACTGACAGCAGGAAACCTATCGCCCCCCTACTGACAGCAGGAAACCTGTCACCCCCTACTGACAGCAGGAAGCCTATCGCCCCCTACTGACAGCAGGAAACCTGTCACCCCCCCTACTGACAGCAGGAAGCCTATCGCCCCCTACTGACAGCAGGAAACCTGTCACCCCCTACTGACAGCAGGAAACCTGTCACCCCCTACTGACAGCAGGAAGCCTATCGCCCCCCTACTGACAGCAGGAAACCTGTCACCCCCTACTGACAGCAGGAAGCCTATCGCCCCCCTACTGACAGCAGGAAACCTATCGCCCCCCTACTGACAGCAGGAAACCTGTCACCCCCCTACTGTGTTTTTATCACTGCTCTGTCTGTGGACTTTTCATCAGGACTGAAACTGATAGATAAATGCTGTTATGTATTGATCGAATGGTCGATCGATAACAGCATCTATTTATTCAACAGTATTTATGTATGCATGTAGAAATGTTCATACTTACGTACATATCTGTCTATCTATCCATCTGTCTGTCTATCTATCCATCTGTCTGTCTGTCTGTCTGTCTGTCTGTCTGTCTGTCGTGGGGGACTGATGACGGGTCTCTTGAGGGGGCTCCAGGGGTCCAGACGTGGTGTCAGGATGGGGGGGTGACGTTCCCGCAGGTCAGCAGTGATGAAAGGTGATCTGTGGATTAATACGAACACCAATCGATCCCTTCCCCCCTTGCTGGACAGGGTTCTACTGCCCCGCCTTAGCAGTGCTAGCTTAAAAGGCTAATCCATGCTGTACCCAACAGATCCATGACAAACAGACAGACAATCAGACAGACAGACAGACACAGACAGACAGAGAGAGAGATAGACAGACAGACAGAGAGACAGACAGACAGACAGAGAGACAGACAGACAGACACAGACAGACAGAGAGACAGACAGACAGACACAGACAGACAGACAGACAGACAGACAGACAGACAGACAGACAGACAGACACAGACAGACAGACAGACAGACAGACAGACAGACACAGACAGACAGACAGACAGACACAGACAGACAGACAGACAGACAGACAGACACAGACAGACAGACAGACAGACAGAGACAGACAGACAGACAGACAGACAGACAGACAGACAGACACAGACAGACAGACAGGTACCCCTCGTGAACCACGCTGAGCCATGTTGTAACACCAGGTTTTATTCAGAGCGATTCCAGCGATGATTAAACACAAAGTTCACCAGTGAAAGTAAAAATCACGCAGCGACACGTGACGTAAACATACAGAGATACCAACCCAACCATCATGCATGTGAGGAGAACAGGTGTGAGCACAGAAACACAGGTAGAAACTCAAGTGGACCCTCAGGTAGAACATGAGGTGGAACCTCAGGTGGAACCTCAGGTGGAACCTCAGGTGGAACCTCAGGTGGAACCTCAGGTAGAACCTCAGGTGGAACCTCAGGTGGAACCTCAGGTAGAACCTCAGGTGGAACATGAGGTGGAACCTCAGGTAGTACCTCAGGTAGAACCTCAGGTAGAACCTCAGGTGGAACCTCAGGTGGAACCTCAGGTAGAACCTCAGGTGGAACCTCAGGTGGAACCTCAGGTAGAACCTCAGGTAGAACCTCAGGTGGAACCTCAGGTGGAACCTCAGGTAGAACATGAGGTGGAACCTCAGGTAGTACCTCAGGTAGAACCTCAGGTGGAACCTCAGGTGGAACCTCAGGTGGAACCTCAGGTAGTACCACAGGTGGAACCTCAGGTAGAACCTCAGGTAGAACCTCAGGTAGAACCTCAGGTAGAACCTCAGGTGGAACCTCAGGTAGAACCCCAGGTGGAACCTCAGGTAGTACCTCAGGTGGAACCTCAGGTAGAACCTCAGGTAGAACCTCAGGTGGAACCTCAGCGCCCAACAGAACCAGGACTTCACAGTTTGATGCTAGCATGTCAAATGTTAGCATTAGCTTCTGCCGTGACTCCGCCCTCTGAGGGCAGAATTGTGCTTTGACTCCATTTAGTTTGTCTTCATACAAAGAATAGAAAATACAAGCTGCCGCAGCGCCCCCTGCAGGAGGCTGCAGGACCCCCCCCTGAGCATGCAAAGCTAATGAAACAAAGAGCAGCTGGGTGGGACCATCAGGCAGTGAGCCACGCAGCTGATTGGTGGGACCAGTTAGCGTGTAGCTAGCAGGCTCATGCTGCTACATGATAAAGGAGTGTCTGCGTGAGTTTAGTGTGCTCTACCCACAATGCTTTGGTGTCAGTCTGTGGGTCACGGAGTGACTCTGATGTCATGACGATGAGGAGCCAGTGAGCGATGGCGGGGGAGGTGGGGGGGGGTTCTCCCTCGTTTCCTGCTGTACAGTTTTTACACCACGTAAAAACACTTGGACACACCCCCATAAAGTGCATGCATGGCCCCTGGCGTCCAGCGGGCCCCGCCCCCACGCCCCCGCGCCCCGCTAGCTCGTCTTCAACAACAATCAAGAGAAAAAAGTGCTGCATGTCGTCATGGCGATGGCGTCCCACCGTGGCTCAGCCAATCAGGCGCCTGAATGGAGAAAGACAACTGACAGGCGGCTGACCCTGTCGACCCGCCCCCCCACCACCAGAAAAACATCAACGCATGGAAACAAAGCCCAAAGGTTGTAGGAAAAGTTAAAAACATCTCGTCTCTTTAAGAAATTGCATAAACCGACACCTCCCCCAGATTACATCCCATAATTACACGCCTCACCTGTCAGTCAAAGTCCATGACCAACCAGCAGATTGTCTCCGTTTCAATGGAACGTGGACAGGAGGTGGGATTTGCACCGACACGCTTGAGATGTTCTCCATTAGGAACCGTGAAGCTCTTCTGTACACACGGCTGAAGCTGACATGGATCAACACGCACACACACAGCAGCTACGAGCTAACGTCCACCAGGTCCACAACAGAAGGTCTGAGCTCAGACCTGGATCCCCTGGACCGCCTGTCTGATGTTCTCCAGCAGCTCCTTGTTCTCTGGACTCTGGTACTGGTCCTGGTGAGTGTACATGTCTGTCAAAGTACTGACATACGTGTCAAAGTTCTGTTCATTCATTGGCTCCTGGGGGAGAGAAGGCGGTGAAGTCAGTCAGGAGGGTTCACGTGACACCCCCGAGACCAGAAGGCTCTGGGTCGGTTCTGCACACCAGCCTTTCCACTCAGTCCATGCACACACCAGGATGTTAGCGTGGGACGCTATGGTTAGCATATGGAGACAAAACCAGGAGGACCAGTGAGAACATGAGAGGAAGCAGTGAGAACATGAGAGGAACATGAGAGGAACATGAGAGGAACCAATGAGAACATGAGAGGAACCAGTGAGAACATGAGAGAAACATGAGAGAAACCAGTGAGAACATGAGAGAAACATGAGAGGAACCAATGAGAACATGAGAGGAACATGAGAGGAACCAGTGAGAACATGAGAGAAACATGAGAGGAACCAATGAGAAC